>PVKH010030319.1:0-12510 GCA_004027955.1 Chaetophractus vellerosus | reverse complement strand
GTTTAACAAATTAAAATGCATTGCTGTGCCAGCAATCAAGGTTCCTTATTTCAGTAAGCAAAAGGCAGGGCAAGGAGGAATAGAAATAGCTCGATTGCTTCTCACTCTCTCACACAGCACAGCCAAGCTACAAAATCTTTATCACGTCCTAAGAGAAAAACATTTCTTTTACTTAGTAGCTTTGTTCTGAAACCTGAAGTTAAATTCCAGCTCAGAGTCATATTCTAGATTAGAGGCAACCCGTTTACCAAAGTCAGTAAAGTGGAGCTAAATGATTTTGATTATAGGCATACCTCATTTTATTGAGCTTCACTTTATTGTGCTTTGCAGATGTTGCATTTTATAAATTGAAGGTTTGTGGCAACCCTGTGTAAAGTCTATCAGCACCATTTTTCCAACAATGTGCTAACATCATGTCTCCATGTCACATTTTAATTAAAGTGTATACATTGGGGTTTTTTTAAAAAACCTAATGCTATTGTACACTAATAGGCTGCAGTATAGTATAAACATAACTTTTATTTGCACTGGGAAACCAAAAAATTTGTGTAACTCACTTCATTGCAATGGTCTGGAACTGAACCCACAAAATATCCAAGGTCTGCATATTTATCAGTGAAACTTTGTCACAATGTTTCCCTCATTGTTAGAGTCCCCTCCATCTGTACGAGAGAAGCAGTGTAGGGCAGTGGCTAAGATCAGGACCTCTGATGCCAGATTGCCAGGGCCCATTGTCTGGCTCTGCCATGCAGTTGCTATGTGATCTGGGGCAAGTAAATAAACCTCTTTTGTCTCATTTTCTCCAAAGTATGGATGAGTACTTACATCATGGGCTATTTTAAGGATTTATATTAAAACAGCTTAAGGGCGTAAAACAATGTCTTACACAATATAAGCGGTACATAAATGATAACTACTATTATTTTTAGCAGTAGTGTTAGTTGATATTATCTGTAGCAAACCCTGTTATTTGCCTCACTCAGCATGCATTCCAACTTTCTTCTAGTTTCCTTTCCATTCCTGTATAGGCTTGAAACATAAAAGAAATTCCTTTGACTCCCTTCCAGCTAGGCTGCAGGCCTGAGATTAAGTTTCTTCCAATCAAATGCACCTGCACAAGGTGGCAGCTGGTCAAAGGAAATCAGATGTCCTGGACAGTATGGTAGAATGTTGGCATAGAGGACAGTCATAGGTTCCTAAGGCTGGATATCAAACTCATGGCCATTTCCCCTAGAAGAATCCCATGGTATGGTGGGGCATTTTTTTTTCCTGCACTATGAAAGCCATGCCTGGTTTTCTGCCTTCCCTATTATTCTATAAACTATAAACTATGTTTTACTAAGTCCATTTCTTCTTAAACCCCCTCGAATGTAATTTGCCATCAGTAATTAGGAACCCTGGCTCTCATACAATATCATTCAAGGTTTCCTGTGTGGCCTTAACATGCAAGTGTGACTACAAGGCTGTTCCTCTCACATAGAGAAGTGTGACCACTCTTGTTCACGCGACAAAATCCAACTCGGTACAGCTGTCAAATGAATAAATCCCTATGTGTCTTCTGCAATCCCTTATGCCACTTTTATCTCCACCCTTGCAGAGAATTAGACATTCATTTCAATGACTACAGCACATCCATGGTTCTGTCCCTGTACTTTGTGCTATCTCTAAAATCTTCTTTTCATCTTAGACTAGATCAAGATGCTCAGTAAGTAAATGCAAATGTCCAATCTTATGTCCTTAAAGAGCAAAGGAACCTTAGGGTAAACAATTTAGACAGATTTGGTAAATTTCAAGAGTATAGATAGTCCCAAACTTTCCAGAAATTTCTGACCCCATTTCCAACTTCAAAATTCTTTGAACAGCACTTCAATACCTGTTTTTTTTTTTTAAATAGAATTTGACCTTTATTTTTTGTACTAAAGTCTGTTGAACTTTGGTACAAAATAACATTTTAGTACAGAAAATCCCAGTCTGCCAGAACAGTACCAGCTTGGTTACACATCCAACCCTCACAGTCCAAGGCAGCCCGAGGCGTCAAGAAAGCACCCGGAGGGGTCTGAAGGTAATGCGTTGAGACCTATTCTACAGTTTTTCTTAATTGTGTGAGCTACCAAACTTGTATCTGTAAAGCAAAAGACAGCATTGAAGACTGAAACTTCTCTCATTTTGAACAACTGTGCAAGAAAATATTTTCCTTGGGGGAAAAAAGAGTCAGTAATGGTTAAACAACAATCTAGTTCAATGCCTGTTTTAATTTTCTGTTCATTTAATCACTCAGGAGTCAAGATGGTTTTCAAGAGAACATGAGTCACAACTGCAAAGTTAGATAGGAGCAACCAATGAGCCCACCAATGTTTTTACTACTCCCTATTGTCAATCTCAACCAGACCAGGAGTTACCCTCAGTCCAGTATGATGGGGCAGGGGGAAAAAGTGCAAAGGGACTAAACTATAATAAAAAGTATTTTAACAGACTTTACGTAGTCATTGACAAATAATAAAATAAAATAAAAAGATAACTCTCAGCATAACACCATAAAGAGTAATGTAGGTGGTTGGTCCCATCTAACTAAAACAATAATTCAGTAAAATATATTTACTCTTAACAGTGTCGAAATAACAATAGGACTGAATATGTTCGTATGCATTATATTTAGAGCAACTATATTTAATATCAGTTGATCCCCGAGAGTGTTTTATTTCTGATTTGAAATGTAAAATAAGAAAGGTTAATTTAAGTGACGGTGCCTCAACGGCAGCCAGTCACTTAAAAAGTAAATTGTTCCTATGACTCTCCAAAAGAGTCTTTAGACATTTCCTCTGCTTGCAGTGTCCTTCCTTGTTTCCAACCTTTCCTTCTTCACCATCTACAATTTCTCCCACTCTTCATGTGGAAGGTATTTTCTCCTCCATCCTGCTGATTCCAATTCATCCCAGCTGCATGTTGTTGCTCCCAGAGCCTTTATTCACTTAGTGCATTTGGGATTTATCTAATGCTACTAAGCATTGCAAATTGTTGGCTGCTTAACTTTGCTTCCCCATCAGAGCATTAGCTGGACTTGAGGAGACAAGTATCAAACCTCATGCTTCTGTTTTTTAGTTCCTCATTGTCTGGGCAATTCCACAGCAGCAGTGAATATTTGATAAAGAGGGTCACAAGCTCAACTGCCTGCAGGGGGTGTGCAGTCAACATAGAGTCACTAAGTCACTGAGTGACTTGTCCTGGTGTAAACTGCTTGTAGTGTATCCAAGCATAAGGCTGCCTAGTCACATTGCCCCTAAATGTTTGTGGGCTCATTAAAGGCAAAACAAAACCCTTCCAGGGACCATGTTAGGCCCAGTGACTGCCAGGTTGTGTCCCTCAGTGTCATCTACAGTACACACCTGCCCAGAAAATTAACCACTTCTCTGAGGTGAGTTCACTTTATTTTCCCCTCTGATTTCATGTGAGGAATGGGTGTGTAGAGGGAAGGAAGTTATGCTCATTAATCATTAATGAATGTTGTGGCTTTTATGAAGAACAAGAGAAAAGTTACATTATTATAGATATACATATTACAAAATGATTTTACCTACATTGTTTCATTTAAACTTTAAAACAAACCAGGGAATAAAGCTGAGCATATATAGCACTATCAGCAATAATTAATAGAATTTACACTATTGGAGGAGCGATATGGATATAGGGGGTTTTCATTGGCTTTGCAAAGTTTTGGGGGTTTCTGCCAACCACCTTCCTCTTTTGAATGGACTCATGTAAACTTTTCAACATAGGAAAGGAGTCACTGTTTTAGTCCCATGGTCACTCTATTTGGTGAAAGGTCACACTAGTGAGCCTCCCAAAACTCTTAACTTGCTGAGGGAATAAGGGAGAGGTTCACAACCTATGACTCAGGGTGACTGAAAGTGTGAATGTGCTCTAGATTCCAATCTTATTGAGAGGGAGAGAGAAAGAGAGGCAAAAGAATGGAGGTGCTGGCATCAGCTACAGTCTTCCCTGTAGTAAAATAGTAACACTAGATCCTGGGTATACTTAATGAAAAAAGAGAGGTGGGAAGAAAGCTGTGAGAGAAGGAGAGTAGAGTGTGTCATTGCTATTCAAAACATTTCCACCAGTAGTCATAACAGTTTCATCACTCAAAATGTAAATCATTTCATTATTTTGGTTTGCTAGCTCTTGACAATTATATACCTGTCAGTCCTCAAAGCTGAATTGAGAAATGGTGAAAGAATGTAAGTAAAGTGAATATTCCTATGAACAATGGCTCTGTCACTGCTTACTTAGGTGACCTTGACAATGTGATTAAACCTTTCATAGACCAGCTACAAAATTATATCCAAATATTTTAGTTCTGGATGTCTTGACATACAATTTAGTTTGTATTCTTCCATTGGAATGAGTTGGAAAAAAAAATGCAGAGGTGAGTTTTCAATGAATATCTACGGGTACTATGATCTATATACTTTTTAGAGTCACAGATCACAGCTACCTAAGGATATATATTTGTAACCATTCTTATGTTGAAAGAAAACTAAGTCTATATCAATACAATTTTATAATGATGTACCCAAATGTTATGCTCAAGGAAAATGTCAGAGATGTTGGTACCCTAAAAAAGAAAAAGAGAATTTAATCATGTTTAATTCTGCCCGTAAAAGATTTTCTTCCAATAAACGTTCACGCAACAATGAGGAACTATGCAAAAAATATTCTGAAAGTGGCATATACGTTTATAAACATAGTGCAATAAAGAAAGTGGATTTTTATGGTTGGGAAAAAGAATTTAACTACTTATGGCAAAGAGGTTTGTAATGTTTATAAAGAAAACCAAGACTACTCCAATAATTAGTCTAATTTACTGGTTAATTCCTAAAATATCTATTTTAATGTCCCTGAAAAATTGAGGTTACACCAGTATTTAAAAGAAATAAACACTCTCAAACAATTCTTTATAATCTTGATGCTTGAAGCTTGGAATGGAGAATGAAATATAACTTTAAAAGGATAAAGGTCAAAGAATAAAATTCATTGTACAGATTTATATTAGTGATCTACTCTTCAGTGTCAAATTCTGTGACAATACTTTTCAGTGCAAATGGTAAAAAAAAGAAAGTTTGGCCCAAAAAAGAAAGTTGGTCATGACCTTTTTCTCCAGATCTCTGAGTAGATGTTTTTCTTTCCTCCAGGAAATCTTGATCCCCTGAACAGATAAGTAAAGGAAGAGGAGGATATTGGAGACAGTAGAAAAGGAAGGAAAGCAGAGGGGAAGCCTGGAGAACAAGAGAGAGAAGGGAAGGGAAGTTGTCTGACATGAGCTGGATTAAAAGAAGGAAGGAGGAAATTCATAGAGGGACACAAAGCCAGGAATAAAAAGAAAGAACTAGACAAATAATGGCAAAAAGAGAGAGATAAATTACATTGTCATGTAGGTAGAAAGTCTGATGTAATTTTTGTCATCTTTACCTGAATATCAAGGCATTCAAGAAAAGTTCTTACGTGAACGTTATCCTAAGGTATCTCCCAAACAAAACCCCCATAGTTAAAATGATGATTATTTTTGGCAAATCATTTATTGGAGAGTGGAAATAGTTAAGTGACAGGAAAGTTTGTGATGTGAAGGGAGGGATCAATTTAAAAACTGTGGTCATGGTGTATATGTGTGTTTTTATTTATGTTGGGCTGGAAGGAAGAGAGTGAAATATTGCATCTTGAATACTTCTTTACAATTAAGTAAAAAATGATATCTTGGAAGTAGAGTTCTGTGAAATAACTGCTTTATTATATCAAAACTGAACTAAGATGCATTTGGCCCATACCTAAGAGGGAGCAAGGATTGAAAATGATGAGAGTTTACCTCAACCATTTGACTAATGGTTTAATATTTTCTTTTCCATGACTGAGGCTCCTTTACCACAGTCCTGCACACTTCTGCATCATGCATCTGTCACATGCTGAGGAAGGAAACCTGAATACTTAAACCGTAAGTTCATAGGCTTTCCTTGTGGAGCTCTTTTCTAGACCTTAACTTGAATCAACTTACATTTTGGTTCCAAACCCCCAAGTAAGCTCTTTACTTATTTTGGATCTTGTCTTTATCGGTTAGATTTTTAATATAGCCAACTAAGGATATAAAGACGTTTTCTTCTGTTACTACATCTCTGGATTTACTTTGCTTAATATAATACTGATTTTCATACTTTCAGGGCAACTCACTTCTAATCCACCAATTTGAGTTCATGATCTTTGAATGGCTCTCTCCATAGACCTCACATTAAAAGACTGCTGGAAAGCAATGAGTTGGATATCAAGATCTCATAATTGATTTACTTCTCATGATGCTTTGAGCTTAGAGCTTAATTCATGTACATTTCTTTGCAAGGATTACCAATTGTATAGGGCTCCTGTCCTCCCTGTGATTCCAATAAAACCGCATTTGTCAAGGGCACTAAAGATCTCTATATTTGCAAATGCAATTGGCATATCTCCCATCTTTTTTGAATACTCAGCAACATTTGATATAATCACTTTTTATCCTGGAAACCAACAATCCATCCTACTTCTAATTTACTTCCTATAATGCACAGAGTGGAAAGCTGAAAATCATTTCACAGACTTCCTGGAAACTGGGATTAAAAATGGGATTTAGGTTTAACAAATCATTTTCTTCTAATATGAATTTGGCAAATATGTATTCAACAAAACTGAGGTTAGTGAAGAACTGCTGCCTTTGATTCTTTTGACAGGCAAGCATGGTGTTCAGAGAATTTGTTTTTCCCTACAGAAGTGTTTGCTGAGTTTTTAGTGACCCGTCATTAGACTCTGGGATGTAAGGGGTGGTATATCCACTTCACTTTTTTCCTTCATTTTTAAAGAAGTTTTAGATTACATAAATGTTACACCGATAATATAGAGGATTGCCATTTACCCCACCCCCCTCCTCCTACACTTCTCCCTATTGACAACATCTTTCATTAGTGAAGTACTTTGTTACAATTGATGAACACATACTGAAGCATGGCTGCTAACCATGGTCTTTTAGTTTACATTGTGGTTTCCACTTTGCACTGCACAATTTTATAGGTTTTGACAAAATGTATAATGACCTGTATTCCTCATTGCAATATCATGCAGAACAATTCCAATGTCCCAAGAATGCCCCATGTTACACCTATTTTCCCTCTCCATCCCCTTAGAACCTCTGGTGAACATTGTCTTTATATCAATGTTACAAGTTCTTCCATTACTAGAATAATAATAAGTCTACTTTGGTCCATAGTTGCATTTCCACCTTATGTTTGTTCATTCCTCAGTCTTGAGGATTTGGGGATGGTGATGCTTACTCTGCTTCTGATTGAGAGGGAACTTAGACTTCATGGGGCAGATGGATGGAACTGCCTTGCTTACAGTTGTAGACATTCTCAGTTTTTTGGCATGGGCATTGACCATCATCATCTTTTTGTTAGTTGTCCTGGGTATGTCCATTAAACTGGAAAGTAGGTGTTGGCTGCAAACTCTGCAGAGATTCAGGGCTTAACCAGCATATGAACAGACTGAATATTTAAGTCTCTGGGACATATATTTAGTGAGTACAGTGCTAATAATAGGTTCAAATAAAAAGGGCAGAAAAACCATGTGTGGGAAAATTATAAATGAATCTAACTGTGCTACATTGGGGAAACAAGTTATCATATATTCCAAGGTAAGACCCACTGACAGGGTGCCCTGGGGTTCTTGGGGTTGTCTGCCCTGCTGTAGTATCTAGATGTCTCTAGAGCCCTACTTGAGGCACTGTTTACTGTGGCAGTCAGTGAGGTTCTCCTGAGACCTGCATAAGCTTAACCTCTGGGATGACCCCCAATTCACTTTGAAATCTCTTAGCCATAAAAACTCATATGTATTTAATATTTCCCTATTTGGTCTAGGTTTTTTTCCAAATGCATTGATAGTTGGTGCTTGGTAATAATCCCTCAGTGCCAAGGAGGCTTATCCCTGGGAATAATATCCCATGCAGGGGGGAAGGTAGTATGTTTATATGCTGAGTTTGGCTTAGAGAAAGCCCACATTTGAGGAACAAGGTGGCTTTCAGGAGGTAACTCTTAGGCAATATATATTACTAGGCTAAGTTTCAATTTCACAAAAACAAAGTGAAATATACACAGCCACCAATATCAAGGGTCTGTCCTCCTTCGTTAGGCACTGCCCATGTACCCTAGAGATTCTTGCCACTCTATTAGAGAATGTAGCAGAACTCTCCAGGATGGGAATTTAATTTTCCATTGGTTATTGTGTGGGTCTCCACTCACCAAGACAGCACCCTGTGACCACAGGAGCACCTTCATATTCCATAGAGGCAGGCCACAGGTGCACCCCTCCCCACATATGCCCCCATTGCTAACACCCCACAACAGTGGTCCTCTCCTGCCACAGTTGCAACCCCTCTGCAACCCAAAACCTCCCCCAAATCAAAGACAAAATAATAATAATAAAGAATAAAAATTTAAAATTTAAAAATTTGCATTGTGCCTTTCATCACTGTAAGATCTCTTACCTTTTATGTATATTGACAAATTCTTCTGTATGTTTCCTCAGTGTCTTATTTTTTTTCACCTTATATTCTAAGAAGCTTTAGGTTACAGAAAAGTCACATAGAAAATACAGGGGTTTCCCATTACTCCCCATCCCCCCGTTTTCCCCTACCAATAATATCATACACGAGTATGGTACATTTGTTACAACTGAGGAATAAACATGGAAGCATTGCTACTAACCATGGTCAATCGTTTACACTACGGTTTACATTTTGCACCACATACTTTTAAAGGTTCTGACAACATGTATAATGGCCTGTATTCATCATTATAAGATCATGCAGAACAATTCCAATGCCCTCAAAATGCCCTATGTTCCACCCATTGTTTCCTTTCCCTCCATTCAGAATCTATGGCAACCACTGAGTTTCAATTTTTGAAGAATAAGGTTAATAGTTACTATTGAGGGCTTAACATACTAGTCTGTTTTCTTTTATTAGGCACTGCCTATGTACTTGAGAGACTCTTGCCCCTCTATTTGAGAAAGTAGCAGGACTCCCCAGGATGGGAGTTTATTATTTTGTTGTTTATTGTGTGGGTTTCCACCCACTGAGATAACACCCTATGACAAGATGAACACATTCATCTTACGTAGAAGCATACCCCAAGTGTACTCCTCCACATACCCCCCCATGACCAGTGCATGCACCAGTGACCCTCCCCTGCCATTTACCAAAAGATCATTGCCACCATCATAGTTTCAACCACAGACCTACACATCCTGAGTTTACCTGTTCCTTCCTCCAGCCCTCCCCCCAGTTCCATGGATAATCCAACCCAAACCCCCCACCATGCTCACCCTTACATTCCAGCACCATCAACCCCACTCACATTCCTGTACCACTGTCACCCCTACCTACTGCCAAGCCTCCCACTTCCACCTTATCATGTGTTTTGCCATATGGAGCATCAGCTTGCCACACTCTACTCCCTTTCTATCTCCTGATAACCTATCTTCCAGACTTTAGCTCTGTGAGTCTGCTCAGTTTGCTTAGGTCATATCAGTGAGGTCAGGCAATATTTGTCCTCTAGTGCCTGGTTTACTTCACTCAACATAAGGTCTTCAAGATTCATCCATGTTGATGCAAGTGTCAATACTTCGTTCCTTCTTACAACTGAGTAATATTCCATTGTGTGTATGTATCGCATTTTGCTTATCCATTCATCTGTTGATGGGCACTTAGGTTGCTTCCAACTTTTGGCAATAGTGAATAATGCTGCTATGAACATTGGTGTGCATTATCTGTTCATGTCCCTGCTTTCAATTCTCCTGGGTATGTACCCAGAAATGGGATTTCTGGATCATATGGCAATTCTGTAGTTAGCTTCCTGATGCCCATCTCGTCCTTCACTATGGATGCACCATTCAACTTTCCCACCAGCAGTGGATAAAAGTTCCCTTTCCTCCACATCCATTTCTTTTTTGGGGGGCTGGGGTGGTACCCAGTGCCAGGGATTGAAACTGGGACCTCATATGTGGGAAGTTGGCACACTGCACCACATCGGCTCCTCTGATTTGGCTTAATTGTTTGTTTTGCTTGTTGTTTGGTTTTTTATTTTCAGGAGGCACCAGAACCAAACCCAAGACCTCCCATGAGGGAGGTGGGCACTCAACTGCTTAAGCCACATCCATGGCTGATCTCTGCTTGAGCCAGATCGTAGCACAGAGGTCTGATTCTGGAACTGGTAGCAGTTACTACACTTCCTGAACATGTCAGTGGCAGTGTGATTCTGCAGTCACTGTTTTCCTGATCTTAAATGAGGTAGGCATTCCTTTGGTGGCCTTGTTCTATGTTGTAGCTTAAGAGTCTTTTCCAAAATTTCAAACTTGAGTCTCTTTCTTCAGTCCTCCCAATAATACATAATGCTCTGTAATAATAGTTTTCCAGTTTATAAAAGCTAAAGTAGATTCTGGCAATTATACCTTTTCTCTGTTTTTAAACATCGGTCTTGTTCCCACTATCAAGATTTTGTTGTTGGGCTGTTCTTTCTATATAAAATGTCCTATCCAGTTTTATCTCATAACAAACTCTTTCTTTTTTCAGGTCTCAGCTCAAATAACACTCCCTTAAAAAGCCCTTCCCCAGACTGGGCTATCAAAATATTCTACCATCCTATATATTCCCTCATTGCAAATATAAAATCTAAAATAATACTTTCTTGTTTATTATCTCTATTTCCTTATCGTATTTAAGTTCTATAAAGGTAGGGACCTTGGTTCCCTTCTTTACCCCAGATGTTAGAATAACACTGAGGATATAGTTGGCACTGAATAAACATTTGCCGAATGAAAATAAATGAAGAAGCAAATGAAACGTTTGGGGATATGTTGCCTGTGTTAAGGACATAAAGACTGGAGCTATATAGATATTCTTTATCATGTGATTATTTACCTTTTATTTGCATGTATATAGATAATACATATAAATACATATTAAGCATTTAGAAATTATGATTACCCTCCTTTTTAGATCTTCCCAAGATAGACCTGAGAGATGAAGGGATAAACTCCTTTAATCATCAAATAATCTCTGCAGCTTTCACCTTCCAAATCCAAACCTTGAACTTCTTAATCCAAAAATTACTTATTTTTAACAAATATTATTTTGTAACAGTTTTAGATTTACAGAAAATTTGCAAAGATAGTACAGAGAGTTTCCATATATGGCACACCCAGTTCTCCAATAATTAACATCTTACAATAGAATGGTATATTTTATAATTAATGAACCAATATCAATACATTATCATTAACTAACATTCATATTTTATTAAGATTTCTTCAGTTTTTACTTAATGTCCTTTGTTCTAGAATCACATCCAGAAGACATTTTATTTATTCATCATGTCTCCTCAGACATCTTGGATATGACAGTTTCTCACAAACTTGATTTCAATTCCCTTGACAATTTTCAGGAATATTGATTATATTTTTCTACATTTTGTAGTATGTCCCTCAATTAGAATTCATTTGCTGTTTTGTTCATTGTTAGAGTGGAATAATGTGTTTGAGAGAAGACAACAACAGAGAAAAATGCCATTTTCATCATTTTATATCAAGCACATACACTAGCAACATGACTTATCACTGCTAACATTACCCTTAATCACCTTGCTGAGGTAATGTTTTTCCAATTTCTCCACTATGTTACTCTTTTCCACTCTTTCCACTCCTCAGAAGCAAGAAGTCACTGTGCTCTGCCCACAATTAAGAAGTGAAGAGTTATGTTCCACTTCCTTTGGCTGAACTTTCTATATAAAATATTTGGAATTCTTCTGCATGAGAGATTTGTCTATTATCTCCCATTCATTTAATTATTTGATAATTTATTTATATCAGTATGCATCAATGAATATTAATTTTATGTTTTGGGTTATAATTCAATACTACTTTATTTTCAAGGCCACATTTTTCCAACTTTGGTCACTGGGAGCTCTTTCAGTTGGCTGTTGTGTCCCCTTGACATATTCCAAACATTATGGGTTTTCTTTCATTACTTCCTTACTTTCTGTCACTACAACATTATCCAGGCTCATCTTGTATATTTCCTGTGCTAGTCCTAAAATCAGCAGTTCCTCTGAGGAACCCATGTTCCTTGTTTTTCAAAAATGGTAATAGAAACCAAGATCTGGATATTAGGTATGTTCATTGCTACTGGGGTGTCATTGCTTATAGGTTTTCTTTGCTGGCAGAGCAAGGGAATATATGTATGTATAACAACCCATGTATATACTTATCTATAAATATTCCCATATATACTGTTCTAGTCAGGGTTCTCTCGGGAAACAGAATCAACATGAGATCTCTGTTAAAAATATAAGATTTTATAAGAGTCTCTCACGTGACCGTGGGGATACACAAGTCCAGGTTCCGCTGGCAGGCTGCAAGCCAGGGGCTCCGATGAAAGACTGATGAAGGGTC
>PVKH010030318.1:0-12509 GCA_004027955.1 Chaetophractus vellerosus | reverse complement strand
TTTATTTATTTCTCCCCACCCCCTCGTTGTTTGCATTTGCTGTGTCTGCTTGTTGTGTGCTGGTCTTCTTTTCAGGAGGCACCAGGAACCAAACCCAGCACCTCCAATGTGGGAGGGAGGTGCCTAATCGCCTGAGCCACCTCCATTCCCTGCTTTGTTGTGTCTCATTGTGTTTTCTTTGTGTCTCTTGTTGTGTCATCTTGTTGCATCAGCTCGTGGTGCCTGCTTGTTGTGTCAGCTTGCTGTCTTGCCCATCTTCTTTAGAAGGCACCAGGTACCAAACCTGGGACCTCCCATGTGTAGGCAGGAGCCCAATCGCTTGAGCCACATCCGCTTTCCTGTTTTGTTTTTCATTTTTTTGTATCTCTAGAAAGAGATTAACTGGTTAACAGCAAGATGAAAAAAGTTGAGTCATAAGCAACAATTTTTTTTCACCCCCTCTAAAACAAATGAGACAAAAAGAGTTTCTCAGCTTCATTTGTTCTGTTTCCAAAGTAGGATATGACTTGTTCTCAGTAGAAGGCTATGATTTGGTATCAGTGGGAAATTCTTGCTTTTCACACAAGGCATTTCTCATATACACTACTACCACTTGGAAGAAATGTACCAGGGATAATTATATTGTTAAGTCAAATTTATTTCATATCCTTGTCACAAAGAGTACTACATGCACACCCTTTGGAATAATATTCAACAGAGTTTTGGTTAGGGTGTTTGATTCTTACATTTAATTCAACTAACTCTGTTGTCCAAATGCAATAACCATCAGCCAGTAATATTTATGTTGATTTTTAAATTTCATAGAAGACTTGATGTCCTGAACCAAAAGAATGGATGTTCAGCTAGAGACTGCAGAAACTTAATTGATAAAGTTTTGAAGGGGGTAGGGGGGAGAAATGGTGTTTCTATCTAAGGTTTTATAAATTTAATATACAAATGTAGGGAAGCAGATGTGGCTCAGGCAACTGGGCTCCCACCTACCACATGGGAGGTCACTGGTTTGGATCTTGGTGCTTCCTAAAGAAGACAGAGAGCTGGCACGACAGGCAGGTGTGGCAAGCTGACACGAGATAACAAGGAAAAAACATAATGAGAAACACAACAAAGCAGGGAGCAGAGGTTCCCGGTGCCTCCTATAAAAAGACAGCGAGCTGACACAACAAGATGATGCAACAAGAGATGCGGGGAGGAAAAACCTAATGAGAAACACAACAAAGCAGGGAATGGAGGTGGCTCAAGCAATTAGGCACCTCTCTCCTCACATCAGAGGTCCCGGGTTCAGCTCCTGGTGCCTCCTAAAGAAACAAGGAAGATGAACAGACACAGCAAGTGAAAAACAACAAGGGGGTGGGGAGGAATAAATAAATAAAATAAATCTTAAAAAAATGTACAAAATGTGAATACTTAAAAGCTGTAGTGTGATAGATTTATAGCTAAAATAGTACTGTTTTCTTAAACAAAGAATTAAAAAAACCTATGCAGCTCAAAATGTAAAGTCACAATAATAAAATGTGTTTTCTGGTTAATTTAACTCTAAATGAAAGCAACTATTAAGTTTATTTCCCTAAACTTTGAAATGCAATCCATTTTGGCCAGGTGACTTGAAATAGAAAACAGATAAAGATGACATAATGGTGAGTAGACACCAAGCTAAAATACATCTTACTTTTCTTTCGTCTTCATTCCTCCTATACCAGCTGTTTATGTTTAACCTTCATTTACTACTTCGAGAGTCATATTTACACTTCTCCAGCAGTACTTTATCCATATGTTTCTTGGCCTTATACGTTATATAAGGCTCTTTTAGGGCAACTTCCTAATCTTCTCATTAAGAAAATGTCACACTCACTCTAAATAACCCCATAGAAGATGTCAGATGATATCACCACCGAAATAACCCCATGGAAGACGTCATCTGATATCACTTAAAGGCTTCCTTTCATTTTCACCAGTAATAGTAAATGTTTCCTTTTCTTTACTCACTTGAGAGAAAAAAAATTCCTCTAAAAACACTTCACAATTCCCTTGGTAACACATAATGAATTCAGCTTCCTTAAAAGGGTCATAATGCAAAGATAATTTTGATGTGTCATAAGTAGTAGTGTAATCTAAAACAAGTGATAATTTGGTTCAGAAATTCATACTGGAATGTTACTGTTTGTGACTATGTAGAGGATATGACAAGAAAGAACAGAATGGACTTTTACCTCTTGTCTGATAACATACCTAGTCCTAGTTCTTTATGTTCCAGAGATTGAAAGAAATCACAAGGTTTAGGCAGTGTTTTTATGGACAAATCAATCTAATTATTTTTATTTCCTTGACAATTTAAGGAGTTACACATATTTATTGGGAGAAGAGGTCGATGAAATTTCATAGAGCTTTGTCTAGGTTTTGCTACTGATGGTAGTTGGAGTTAAGGTTATTGTATCTAAAACCTATTATGTACTCATTATCTACTTGACTTTTAGTCATGCAGTATCACCAAAATCAAGGTTTTCATCTGTAAAATAGGCATAATGATATTTATCATCTTTGATGAACATTAAAATTTTAGTTTAAGAGATGCCAGATAAGTTCTATCATAAAATAAATCAAATACATTATTGTCAATTGTTCATCAAGCACTATTAAGTCACTTACATTTTTTAAGTTGCTTAGTGATTTACAAATAACATGCAGTCTAAGTGAATGTGTCTTATCCATCTCTGATTTGTTCTTGGCTCAAGAAGTTACTTTTACCAGAGTCTACCACTCCATTGAAGTTAGGTCCAAATGACACCAAAAAACACACTGAACTGAAACTTCATTTTGTCAAAAATAATTTCCTGTTTGCACAGAATTAGGTTCTCATCTAGGGCAGTTCTAACTAGTGGTAGGGTACTGATCTCCACAATCTTACACTCCCTACTTTTTAAGTCTGCAGAGTTATTCCTACGAATGTCCACTCCTGGAATCAGTGTGAATGAAATTCTGCCTGAAAAATCATGTCTCTAGAGCAAAAGTTGTATGGATTTTCAGGACAACCTTTTATGACCAATAGAATTAATTTACTAAAGAACATACTATTTCCTCTCCAGACTATAAATCATTATACCAACTTTGACAGTTTTGAGATATTGATAGTTTCTGACTCTTAAATTCAATGATAATTTTTACACTTAAACTTACTGTTCCCAATTCTGACATCCTAATTTTGGCGCTTAATCACAAACTTGCATTTTAACATTTGTTTTATGCTTTGGTCCCCTAGAGACTGTAATGCTCCCAAGGGTAATTAAGAAATTTTAATACCTTACAACTCCTGAGTATAGTTTTGGCACACTCAATAAAGAATTCTTCAAATAAATAGCTTTTTGTTGAATGTTAATGTAAGGCACTCTTCCAGAGACATGAAGAAATGAAATATAAGGTCTCTGTCCCTGTAGTATGTGGAGTCTAACTGGGGAGACAAGACAATCTTACTAAGATCCACATCATTTATTAGGTCCACAATTCTTTATGTATAGTTTTGAAATCTAGAAATCTCTGAAACTGATTTTTTTGATAGCATACTTGGCAGTAAAATATAACCTGAGATTAATTCATTTGGAAGAAAAATGTGACCTGAACAAGTGTGAAACCACCTATACTCTTCATTTATTCTACTTAAGGAGAATATTCATATGTTTCACTGCAGATATATTAATGCTTTTGATTTTGGTGGTGCTATGATTTACATGGTATATGTACTATATAAAAATTCTGAATTCCAAAATGCTTTTGACTTGAGTTTTGGGGATTGTGGATCTGTCAGTATATGAAATGTTAAATGATAAAATATTTAAATAGCAACCAATATAGTAATCATAGAAACATCTAAAATCAGTACTTGGAAAATTGCTTAAAAGGTCATGATTAAGTCCCTGCAGGTGGACAGGTGTTCAGTGTTGGAACCTAGAGGCCAGAGATAGATGAGATGGGAGTATTTTCCTGACATGTCCGGGCATAAGAAAAGAAGAGCCAGAGGATCTGTACAAATGAAGTATTTTAAAGAACACTGAGGGTCAAAACCAGGGAAGTTGAGTTCAGTTATCAAGGGGTAAGAGATGGCCTGAAAAAGGAACCAGGGAGACTCTGGATTAGGAGAAGGAATACATTTAAGGTGAGACCCCTGGCCAGGTGCCAAAAACAAGGGTGATAGATTTATGTGGTGCATAAATGGATGGCTTTCATTTAAAGTGTAGAGTTGGGGGAGCGGATGTGGCTCGAGCAGTTGAGCTCCTGCCTCACACATGGGAGGTCTGGGTTCAGTTTCTGGTGCCTCCTGAAAAAATAAAAGCAAACAACAAGCAAACAAAGGGAAAAACCAACTCAGGGAAGCCGACTTCCCACTTACGAGGTTCTGGGTTCAATCCATGGCCCCCTACCTCAAAAAAAAAAAAAAAGGTAGAGTTTGAATGGACTGGTATGCACAATTGGTGCTTGGACTTTAGATCTGGAAGGGGCCTTTAAAGATCATTTACCCCTAGACCCTCTCCCCATTTTTCAGATAACTGACCTGAATTCCAATAATTATTGAACCACTATGCAAAATCAAGTTTCATGTTACCTATTTAGTCCTCTTTCTACTACCATAAGGAGAGAGTATTTTCAGACTGGAGGGGCCAGAAACGACATTTCAGAGGATATGAGATTTGAATGGAATGATTGTAGTAATTTGCAAAGACTTGGTTCCCCATAAATCTCTGTGGGTATTTTTGTGTATCCCGTTTAAAGGTACTTTGATGCCAAAGACGGTCTTAATCAAGACTGTCTGAATTTTTTAAATCTCCAGATCACCCAGGAAAGTGTTTTGTACATAGAATAGAGTGGAAAAAAAAAAAGTAAAGTGGGGACAAACAAAAAATAAGGTTGTGTTATCATGGGAAGACCACCAATTGGAATTAGAAGACCTGAGTTCTAGTTCTAGCCCTTTACACATTGTCTGGACAACTTTATGCAAATCACTGAATCTCTTTGAGATCCAATTTCCTCATCTTTAGAAAGTGTAGGATCAAGTGACCTTTAAATTCTCCTGTGATTTAATTCTGTGTCTGTATTTGCTAAGACAAAATGATTGCCATTAACATTTACTAGTTTTAATTATTTAAAGATTACAAAACTATAGGCCATATGGATTTATTTTTTTTCCAGGGAATATATCTCTCTTTGTAGAGATACCTGAAAATATCTGAAATGTAAATCTAGATATTTTGGTGACATGAAAACAAAATAAATTAATTGCAACAACGCATTCAACAATAATATTTAGCATTCATTGTGTGTATGTAAAACATTTAAGAAGATGCATTCTTTAAACTTTAAGTAGTTTAGCATTTAGTTAGAGTTTATTTCAAATATTTTAAAAAGTAAGTAATCGAATATAAGCTTTATGGAACTCAGATATGTCTAGCTAGAATGAATCAGCCTCTGAAAGTATGGTATGACCGGCTATTCAGCTTTTTGTTGGGACTCTTTAAATTACTTAGCATTTCATAATGTAAATATTTTGATACCATGCACTCCTTGATTATATGAAAGTGATTTACTGTCTTTGAAGAATATTTGGAATCCTTACAAATCAACTCAAGAGTATAATGTTTCTAATTACCAGAGATAATTTAACTATATCTCCAGTTCTCTTTTTCTTAGTCCCAAGCATGTGAGAAGAGAATCACATTCATTTTACTTTATACTGTATTAACTAATGGTAAAAATATTTGGTGGGAACTGCAGAGCATGGTGATTGACTGGTGAACACTTTTAAAAAGGAGATCTAAATAAAGATAACATTTTTCAAAGGAAAGACATTGCCCGTGCTTGGGTACCTGTTCTGTGAGACATTTATTCAGTCTTGTCTGTTAATTTAGATGAGAACATTTGAAATTAGCAAGTTGTGATCCTCTTTATAGAATTGACCATTTTGTGAAAATTTCTTGTGGGTACTTTTCTAAACAAAGGTTTTTCAGACTTTTGTCTGTGACCCACACAGTATGAAATGTTTTACACTGTGACCCAATACACATATACATAGATAACTGAAACAAAACTTTCTTGGAACAATACTTATCCTTAATATGTACAATGCACGAGTTGGTTTTTTTTTTTAATTCTGTTTTAGTCTATTTTATTCTTTTAAGATTGTTGATCAGAAACCCATTAACTTGATTCTTAACTCTCTCCAAGGGTCATAACCTGCAATTTGAAAAACTTGAGCTAAACTGTTTTGTAGGGCAATTACTATGTTCTATTTATCTTTTAGTCCTCAGTGGCTAGGGCTGTGATCAGCACTTAGACCAGGGATTCTTCACCTTTTTTGTTCCACAGATCCTTTTGCCAGTCAGGTGAAAACCACAGACCCCTTACTAAGTCCACACTATACTGTCTATCATTTAATAACTATATCACACCCATACCAACACATCCCCACAAGAATAATGCTTTTTTGAATTTCTATTCAAGCTCATGGACCCCTTGTTAAGAACCCCTGACTTAGACGGTACTCAAATAGGTTTTATTGAATGAATGAATGAATGAATGAATGCTTTCATTGTTCTTGATCTAGTTTCAGACATGTTACTTTATCAGAGAGATTTATCTCTAGAGGCTGCATAAAACTGTTGAAAGAGGGGCCAGCTGTAGCCCAGTGGATAGGGCGCCGGTACACCACATGGGAGGGGTTCGGTTCCCGGGGATCTCTCCCAGCGGGCAGACTACCTGAGAAGGCAAAAGCCGCTGTGGGTGGGACAGAGCCGTTGTGGGCAGGGCAAAAAAAAAAAAGCCACCATGGGCAGGGCAAAGCCACCACGGGCAGGGCGAGCCGCCTGCGAATGGAGCAAAGCCACCCACGAACGGAGCAAAAAGCCGCCTGGGAACGGAAGCAGACCCGCCCACTAGCGGAGCAAGCTACCTGTGCAGTGAGCTGACTCGGCGCGTCGCTGCAGCGGGGGGGAGACAAAACAGACACAGAAGAACACACACACACACAAAATGAACACACAGCAAGAGCAAGCAGAAAGGGGAGGGATATGTAACAAAAAAAAAACTGTTGAAAGACATTGTAAGGAAAGTATTAATAATTAGGAGATGAAGGTGGAACTTATCTGAGGAGATGCAAAAGTCATCATACATTTAAAAAAACAACAACACAGTACAGTGTGTTGGTTTAGTACAAGGGGTTATAGAAACAAGTGCTGACATGTATGTTTTGTGGAGGTCACTATTTTAAACAACTCCATATTCATTCCTCTAATAATCATATCTTGAAACTATCACCTCACAACCATATAGTGACTTTTGCCTAACTGCTTGTGTGTGTGTGTGTGTGTGTGTGTGTGTGTGAGAGAGAGAGAGAGAGAGAAGCTTAACTTTGATTAGGTGTTATATATTTTCTAAAAAATAAGATCTATGTCTTGTAAACTTTGTTTAACTTACATCATTCTTTATTAGAATTTTTCAAACAGTACTCCAAGCAAAATACTATTTGTTTATAAACCACACTTGTTTCTTTTCCATCTTCTAATATACAAGGTATTTTTCCATAGTAATGTTTGTTTCATTAAAATCTTAAGCTTAGTAACTAATAATTTAAATTTTTTGGGTTCATACTTATTAATAGATTTTCTTCTGGGATTTGACAGAGAAATAGTTTGGCACCTTATAAATTCAACTCAAGTAAAAATCCACTATAACAAATACTATTAGAACATAACTTTCTGAAAAGATTGCAAGTATTCTCTAGCTGTTGACCTTTTTCTTTGTAGCAATAATTTATGAAATACAGTTTCTGTTTAGTGAGATAATTAGGTTAGTTAAATAAAATTTACTGGGGATTTGATTCATTCAAATAATTAAAAGATACATAGTTTATTACCATCAGAGTTGGGCAAGGTTAAATTACCTCAATGGATCAGGCAATTTTCACAACTATTCTGCATTTAATGATTACTATTTTTAAAATATTCTAAAAATTTGTTTTCTTCTTAGCCAGATACTAAGTTCTTCTATAGACTCTATTTCTTCCTTTCTTCCTCCCTTCCTCCCTTTCCCCTCCATTCCTTCCTTCCTCCTTCCCTCTCTCCTTTCCTTCCTTCTTTTCTCCTTTCCCCCCCCTTTTTTCCTATTTCTTTGCGTATCACATAATACTTCTGTACTTCATACAATAGAGAAAGTCATTGAATGCTTGCTGATTGACTTTTAAAATTCCCGTTTTTTAAAAAAGATTTTATTTATTTAGTTCTTCCCACCCCCTCATTGTTTGCACTTGCTGTGTCTGTTCATCTTCCTTGTTTCTTTAGGAGGCACTGGGAACCGAACCCAGGATCTCTGATGTTGGAGGGAGGTGCCTAATCACTTGAGCCACTTCTACTTCCTCTGATTGACTTTTAGCTAAGTTATTTCCCAAACAATTTAGGATCATGAAAGCACTTTGATTTTAATATTATCTAGTGGATAATGAACTGAGGTTAGGAGTGAGAAGACTAAGTCCGTAATTCTGGTTTGTTACTAACTCAATGATTTTCATCTCTATGTCCTTCCATATTCTTATCTGTAATTTACATAGGGATAATATTGCCTTTTTTTCTATTTCATGACATAATGTAAAGAGAATATGGGATAATTATGAGAATGTGCTTTGAAAATTGAAAATCACTGTACATGTATAAATGGTTAGTGAGGCCCTTCTTGCATGGTTGTGCTGATTAAATGAAAAGATGTAAGTAAAATGCCCAGTGCAGTACCTAACACAGAGTGAGCACTCAAAAATGGGGGCTGCTATTAAATTTAATTAACTGCATATGTATTTAATAAATTTCAATTATTTTATATTTCAGATTTTAATTAAATAAAGTACTAATATTAATCTTTTGTAAATCTATATTTCATGCTTCTCATTTTCTCTGGCACTTTTATTGCCATTTGATAAGTTTTTGCATATAAAATAGTTAAAATTTATGGATGGGTAATTGAAAAATTTTCAAGTAATTATTACTATGACAGTTTTCTATAGTGTTGTATATTTTGAATTATGCCATTTTGGATTAATCAATAACATGATCATGAAATAACATATTTGGTCACTTGAATAAAAACTGTTACTTTGAATTATACAATTTTGATTAATTATAATATCAGATAATTAAACTTTATATTTTATATAGATATAAATATACTTTTTATAAGCATCACATACTTTTACCCACAAGGGGATGTTTTAGCCAATTGAAGATAAAAAAGTACAAAAACAATTTAAATTTAAACAATTAAAATCCCATACAGGCAATTATATTTTAATTATTTATAATATTGCAATGGTTTCCTTCTGTTTTGTTTTCTAAAAATTGTATTTGTGGAAGCAGATGTGGCTCAAGCGATTGAACTCCCACCTACCATATGGGAGGTCCCGGGTTCGGTTCCCCGTGCCTTCTAAAGAAGATGAGCAGGACAGCGAGCTGACATGACGGGCTGACACTGCGAGCTGATGCAACAAATGATAGACACAACAAATCATGGAGTGGAGGGGGCTCAAGGGATTAAGTGCCTCCCTCTCACAAGGGAGGTCCCTGGTTTGGTTCCTGATGCCTCCTAACAGGAAGACAAGCACACAACGAACAGACACAGCAAGTGCAAACAATGAGGGGGTGGGGAAAAATAAGATAAATCTTTAAGAAAAACAAGTTATTTGTTTTATTGTTTTCCCTACCAAAAAGTTATTCCAATACAGTGACTGGAACTTTCTTTAAACATTAAAGATAATTCATCCTTTTGCAATTCAAAATTATATAAATGGAAGTTATTATTAAAATGATTTAATTCTTCCTAAAGAGAAAAAAAAAGTGTGCTCATTTCTCTCTGTGTTTGTGTATGTGTGTTTAATTTGAGATTTTTTTTTCCTTTCAGGAGATTTTCCCAAAATATTAGAAGAGGGAGAGAAAAACATAACTTTTATTTCACTTGGTGAATGAGTCAGGAACTGCTTGTGCACAAGAATCCAAGATCAGCCTGTTTTTTGGCTGTGTTTTCACATGAGCAAGAAACCGTTTTGCTTCCAATTCCTGCACGTTATTTTTTATTGGTTTGTTGAATTTCCTGTTAAGCACCACTTTACTTTCATTCTTTTGGTGATTAATCTGTTCATTTTGGAAGGATAAGTAATTAAAACAGTTTTGAGAAGATTTTTTGTGATAATTTGTTGGAACATCTACAAAGGCAATAAAAATGATTGTCCAAACCCTAAGATGCAGTTGGTATCATGAATGTTTTAAAGGCAGGAAACTATACAATACTATTTTAAGAAATTTTATTTATTTTTAAGTCAAATAAAATTTTCCCTTTTCTTTAAAGTACCTAACTAGTAGGAGACTTTTTATGGCATTTGTTCACAGAAAAACAAGTCTTGTAGTGGATTGAGGTTTGAATACCACAGGTTTGGACACCTAGAGATCTAGAGTTTAATTTGGAGTTAACTTATGTTTTCTACTACTTATTTGCTAACCTCTTAAAAATTTGCTAAATTTTCATCATTTTCTATATTATTCTGTATAATTACATCATCTCCTTAACCAGGAACATTGTAGTCTCTTCTCAGCTTTGTGTCATCAATGAAGATCTTTGACAGCGTGTTGGATTTCCTTGGTACAGGTTAGTACTTGACTTTTGGTTTGTTTAGACTCATTATCAGGATTTTGTAATATCAATCCTTTACTTCTTGTGTGATAATTTCTTTCTTAAAAATTTCCTAGTTTATTTTCCCTTTTCTATTTTCTAGTAACTTTATTTTCCGTAGAAGTCCTAATAAAAACCAACCAACCAAACAAGCAAATGAAACAAAAAATACCCTTCTTGCTTCCTGAAAATCTTGACTCTCTTCATATTTAGTTTCCTTTTCATTGTTAAGTTCTTATTATTACTCCCCCCCCCCACACCCCCGCCGCCGATGGCTCCCTCATCTGTTTGCTCATTGTTTCTGTTCATTGTCTGCTCATTTCTTCTTTAGGAGTCACTGGGAACCGAACCTGGGACCTGGGACCTCCCATGTGGCTCAACTGCTTGAGCCACATCTACTCCCTGCTCATTTTTGTTTTTGCTCATTGTCTGCTCATTGTCTGCTCATTGTTTTTTTCTTATTGTCTGTTGTTTTTTCTCTATGTCTGCTCGTTGTTTTTGTTAAGTGTCTGCTCGTTGTTTGTTTGTCTTCTTTAGGAGGCACCGGGAACCAAGCCTGAGCCCTCCCGTGTGGGAGGCAGGCGTCCAACTGCCTGAGCCACATCTGCTCCCTATTACTGCTTTTAAAAATTACTTTGAGTCTAGTAGTTTCTTCCCCTAGAAATTTTGCTTATTAATTCTGTTCTTCAAATACCTTTGGTATAGGAATGGCAAAGATACAAAATCAAATGAAGACTGGCAATTAGCCAGTTAATCAAAATGGTTTTGGCACCCAAGCCAGGTGATATCAGTTGGAAAAAAATTCACGCTGGGACAATGTGTTATTTGGTTGACATTCTCTTAGTTTTTCCTCCAATGGACAGCCTTCTTCCACTATTTACATGATATATAACCTGATTACACAGTGCTTTTCTCTACAAAGTTTTTACTATTTCACAAGTAAAAAGTCACACACCACATATTACCAAGGTATGTGAATAATCAAATTCAGTTTTCCCTTCTCTGTAGAAGCCTTGCAGCATAAATGAATATTGACCTTCTTGATGTAGGGGAAAGGAATTCCAAGTACATCATAAAAGAGGCTGTGGGCACTCTGGACCAGGCAGTCCAGGAAGGGTACCTAGTTTAAGATTAGGAGAACAAGGATGGGTTATAGTCGTTTTGTTGTTACACTTCTTTGCTCTTTGAATTCCTCCAAAATGTTTGCTAAGAACTGAACATAGCCACAGACTTTGTTCCCTTTTATTCTGGATCTCCTTCTACATCTTTATCATATCTTCTCAGTATTTTCAATGGATCCATTTCCCCTGCAATTTTTATTAGCAGTTGGAATTCTAAGGCTCTGTCCTTCATTCTCTTCACCCTACATGCTTTCAACCTGCCCACCCTCATTTCCATTCTTGCCACATAGATCTCTTCCACTTTCATAGTCTTGGACTTTTAGGTATCTCTGATCCCAAATTTCCTCTAAGTTTCAGACTTATTTGTTAAGTCTGGATATATCCATTTAGATATCACAAGACACTTCCTATTTAGCAAAACCAAACTAATTCTCCCCACCGCCACCCCAGACCTATTCTTTCTCACTTATTCCCAATCTCTGGTATGTAGCCCCTAGCCAAGAAGCCAAAAATGTTGCAGTCACCTTAACCCTTCTCTCAACCCCATTAGGTCATGCTGTGTGTTTTAGTTTCCTAGGCTGCTCAAAGCAAACTCAATGAAATGGGTTGGGTTAAAAAATAGGAATTTTTTTTTTAAAGATTTATTTATTTTATTACATATCTCCCCTCCCCCCCCCCCCACTGCGGCGACGTGCCGAGACT
>PVKH010030317.1:0-12509 GCA_004027955.1 Chaetophractus vellerosus | reverse complement strand
TCTCATCCACATTGTGACCCTTCTGTGATCCAAAACCTCTTCACATGTGAAGCCATCACAGTAGCCAATCGTAATGAATAGGAAAATGAAATAATAATGTATTTAAATGTAAGAGTTAAAATATAGGTGAACTTGATAATACAAAAAAATTTTTGAAAATTAAAAATATAAGTAAAAAATAGGAAAAGGAAAGCAAGATTTTATTAAATGACTAGGCTATTCAAAAACTGTAAACAAAATAAATAAATAAAAATTAAAAATATAATGATATGTATATATGTATAAGTTTTTTTTTTCCGAATTCCCAAATTGTGCCTTGTCGGTGCAATATCTGGTGTCCATTATATTTCATGACATGTTCCTCTTTTCACTCTCAGTCAGCCCTCCCTTTATCATTTAATTTTCAAAGAAGCTTTAGGTCACAGCAGAGCCACAGACAAAATACAAGACATTTTTATATACTCAACCCTCTCCTCTATTTCTCCCCATACCAAAATTGTTTTGTATGTGAATGGCAGCCCCAACTTAATTGACAAACAGATAGTGGAACATAATTCCTCAACATTGTCATTGGTCCAGCAAGTGCATAGCCATGAGTTAAAGAGGTAACTTGCTTGGTTTGGAAAACTGATGATCCTGGTGCATTCCAGAGAGTTAGGTAATAGAACTGATAGGGCAAAAGTGGTAAGTGGATACAAGGGCATAGCCACGAGTTAAACAAGCAAATTGCTTCATTTGCAAAACTGGTGATCCTGGTGCATTCACAGTGTGGAAGTTAATAGTGAATTGACATTGAGTGGAAGCAGCCAAATAAAGAAGTAACTTATTTGCTTTCCAAAACTGATGATCTTGGTGCAGTTTCATAGAATTAGGTGAACCCAAACTTTATACATTGATTCTAAGTGAAAACATGTGCATTGTTGTCAATTGAACAAGTAAAAGGTTTGGATTTCAAAGCTGAAGCTCCTGGTGCATGCACACAGTGTTAGGTGAAAGTAGTGATTTGCCATTCATTGTATGGGAAAACAAGGGCATAGCATAGAGTGAAACAAGTAACTGCATTGGTTTTGCAAACTGAAATTCCCGGTGCATTCCCAGGTTGTTACATAAAAGTAGTGATTTGACATTGATTGTAACTTAAAACATGTGTGCAGCATTGAATAAAAAGAGGAAATATATGGGTTTTCCAAAATGAACTATCTGTTGCCTTCATAGAGCATTAGGTAAAATAACTGATTTGCTATTGATTGTAATTGAAAACAAGGGCATAGCCACTAGTTAAACAAATAAATTTCTTGGTATAGAAAATTGATGAGCCTGGTGTATTCAGATTGTTAGGTAATAGCAGTGATTTGGATTTGATGGTAAGTGAAATCAAGGGCATAGCCACGAGTGAAACAAGGAAATCACTTCATTTGGAAAACTGATGATCCTGGTGCATTCAGAGAGCGGTAGGTAGTAGCAGTGATTTGGCTTTTATGGTAAGTGAAAACAAGTGTCTAGCCACAAGTTAAACAAGGAAATTCCTTGGTGTGGAAAACTGGTGATCCTGGTGCATTCAAGGAGTGTTAGGTAATAGCAGTGATTTGGCATTGACTGTAAAAGAAAACCAGGACATAGCAGGCAAATAAATGAGTAACATGTTGCTTGCTTTCCAAAACTGATGATCTTGGTGCAATTATAGAGCATTAGCAGAAACCAATCTTTATACGTTGATTGTAAGTGAAAACAGGTTTGTTCGTGTCAACTGAACAAGTAAAGGGCCTGGATTTCAGAGCTGAAGATTCTGGTGCATTCACACAGCTTTAGGTAAAAGCAGTAATTTGTGATGAATTGAAGGAAAACATGGGCTTAGAACCCAATGAAAGAAGTAACTTCCTTGGTATTGCAAACTGATGTTCCCGGTGCATTCCCAGGGTGTTAGATAAAAGTAGTGATTTGTCCTTGACTGTAACTGAAAACAAGTGTGCAGCATTGAATAAAAGGATGAAATATGTTGTTTTTCAAGAATGAAAAAATCTCATGAATTCATAGAACATTACATCAAATAACTCACTTGCTATTGATGATAAGTAAAAAGAAGGGCATAGCCATGAGTTAAAGAAGTAACTTGCTTGGTTTGGGAAACTGATGATCCTGGTGCATTCAGAGAAGTGGTAGGTAATAGAAGTGATTTGGTATTGATGGTAAGTGAAAACAAGGGCATAGCCATGAGTTAAAGAAGCAACTTGTTTGGTTGGGAAAACTGATGATCAGCATGCATTCACAAATGATAGGTAATAGCAGTGATTTGAGATAGATTGTAAGTGAAAGCCAGGGTGCAGCAGCCAAATAAAGAACTAACTTACTCACTTTCCAAACTGATGGTATTGGTGCAGTTTCAGAGCATTCATTGAAACTAATCTTTAGGCATTGATTGCAAGTGAAAACAGATGCATTTGTGCCAATTGAACAAATAATGGGCTGGTTTTCAAAGCTGAAGATCCTGTGGCATTCACACATTAGTTAAAGAAGTGATATGCCATGCATTGTAAGGGAAAACAAGGGCATAGCACCCAGTGAAACAAGTAACAGTCTTGGATTTGCAAAATGAAGTTCCCATTGAAATCCCAGGGTGTTATATAAAATAGCAATTTGACATAGATTGTAACTAAAAACAAGTTTGCAGCATTGAATAAAAGGAGGAAATATAATGGTTTTCAAAAATGAACTATCTGGAGCCATCATAGAGCATTAGGTAAAGCTGCTGACATGCTTTATTGTTAAGGAAAACAAGGGCATAGCCACATGTTAAAGAAGTAACTTGCTTGGTTTGGAAAACTGATGATCCTGGTGCATTCAGAGAGTGTTAGGTAATAACAGTGATTTGACATTGATGGTAAGTGAAAACAAATGCAGAGCCAATAATTAAACAAGTAAATAGTTTGGTTTGGAAAACTGGTGATCCTGGTGCATTCACAGAGTGTTAGTAATAGCAGTGAGTTGGGATTGAGTGTAAATGAAAGCCAGGGCACAGTAGTCAAATAAAGAAGTAACTTGCTTGCTTTCCAAAACTGATGATCTCGGTGCCGTTTCAGAGCCTTTGGTGAAAGCAATCTTTAGACATTGATTTTAATTCAAAACTAGTGCTTTGGTGTCAATGAACAAGAAAGGGGCTTGGATTTCAAAGCTGAAGATCCTGGTGCATTCAAACAGTGTTAGGTAAATGCAGTGATTTGCCATGCATTGTAAAGGAAAACAAGCGCACACCACCCAGTGAAACAAGAAACTGGCTTATTTTTGCAAACTGATGTACTTGGTGCATTCGCAGGGTGTTAGGAAAAAGTCATGATTTGACATTGATTGAAACTGAAAAGAAGTGTGCAGCATTGAATAAAAGTAGGAAATAAGTTGGTTTTCCAAAATGAACTATCTGGTGCCTTCATAGAGTATGAGGTAAAACCACTGACTTTCTATTGATTGTTAGTGAAAACAAGTGCACAGCTATGAGTTAACCAAGTAAATTGCTTGGCTTGTAAAACTTGTGATATTGGTGCATTCAAAAATCATTAGGTAATTGCAGTGATTTGGGACTGACTGTAAGTGAAAGCTAGGTCACAGCACCTAAAGAAAGAAGTAACTTGCTTGCTTTCCAAACTGATGATCTTGGTGCAGTTTCAGAGCATTCGGTGAAACCAATCTTTAGACATTCATTGTAAGTGAAAACAGGTGCATTGGTGTCAACTTAACAAGTTACAGGCTTGAATTTTAAAGCTGAAGATCCTGTTGCATTCACACAGCATTAATTAGAAACAGTGATTTCCCTTGCATTTTAAGGGAAAAAAAGGGCATAGCACACAGTGAAAAAAGTAACTGGCTGGTATTGCAAACAGATGTTCCCAGTGCATTCCCAGGGTGTTAGGTAAAAGTAGTGATTTGACTTTGCTTGTAATGGAAAACAAGTGTGCAGCATTGAATAAGTGGAGGAAATATAGTGGTTTTCCAAAATGAACAATCGGTGCCACCATAGAGCATTAAATAAAACCACTGTCTTGCTATTGATTGTATGTGAAAACAAGGGAAAAGCCACAAGTTAAACATGAAAATTGCTTGATTTGGAAAACTGATGATCCAGGTGCATTCACAGAGTGATTTGGCATTGATGATAAGTGAAAACAAGGGCATAGCAATGAGCTAACAGGTAAATTTCTTGCTTTGGAAAACTGGTGATCCTGTTGCATTCCCAGAGCATTAGGTAATAGCAGTGATTTTGCATTGACTGTAAGTGAAAGCCAGGTTGCAGCAGCCAGTTAAAGATGTAACTTGCTTGCTTTCCAAAAGCGATGTTCATGGTGCAGCTACAGAGCATTAGGTGAACCCAATCTTTAGTTATTGATTGTAAGTGAAAACAGGTGCATTGGTGTCAATTGAACAAGTAACATCCTTGGATTTCAAACCTGAAGATCCTGGTGCATTCACACAGTGTTAGGTAAAAGCAGTAATTTGTCATGCATTGTAAGGGAAAACAAGGGCATAGCACCCAGTGAAACAAGTACTTGGCTTTGTATTGCAAACAGATGTTCCCTGTGTAGTCCCAGGATTTTAGGGAAATGTAGTGATTTGACACCAATAGTAACTGAAAACAAGGTGCAGCATTGAATAAAAGGAGGAAATATTTTGGTTTTCCAAAATGAACTATCTGGTGCCTTCATAGAGCACTAGGTAATACCACTGACTTTCTACTGATTGTAAGTGAAAACAAGGGCATAGAAATGAGATAAACTAGTAACTTGCATGGTTTGGAAAACTGATGATCCTGGTGCATTCTGAGAGTGTTCTGTAATAGCCATGATTTAACTCTGATTTTAAGTGAAAAGAAGGGCATAGCCATGTTTGAAAAACTGGAGATCCTGGTTCATTCACAAGGGTTAAGTAGTAGTTTTGATTTGTCATTGACTGTAAGTGAAAAATAGGGCATAGCCACCAAATAAAAAAAGTAACTTGCTTGCTGTCCAAAACTGATGATCTTTGTGCAGTTACAGAGTATTAGCTGAAACCCATCTTTAGACATTGATTGTAAGTGAAAACAGGTGTCTTGGTGCCAATTCAACAAGTAAAGGGCTTGGATTTCAAAGCTGAAGATCCTGGTGCATTCACAAAGCTTTAGGTTATAGCACAGTTTTGGCATTGATGGTAAGTGAAAACAAAAGCATTGCCACAAGTTAAAGAAGCATATTGCTTTGACTTTAAAACTGATGATCCTGTTACATTCAGAGGGCATTAGGTAATAGCACTGATCTGGCATTGAGTGTGAATGAAAACCAGGGCTTAGCAGGAAAATAAAGAAGTAACTTGCTTGCTCTCCAAAACTGATGATCTTGTTGCAGTTTCAGAGCATTAGCAGTAACCAATCTTTAGATATTGAATGTAAGTGAAAACAGTTGCATTGCAGTTGATTGACAAAATAACAGGTTTGGATGTCAAAGCTGAAGATCCTGATGCATTCACACAGCATAAGGTAAAATCAGTGATTTGCCATGCATTTGAAGGGAAAACAAGGTCATAGCACCCAGTGAAACAAGTAACGGGCTTGTTGTTGCAAACTTTAGTTCTCATTGCATTCCCAACATGTTAGGTAAAAGTAGTAATTTGACTTTGATTGTACCTGAAAACAATTGTGCAGCATATAATAAAAGGAGGAGATATAGTGGCTTTCCAAAAGGAACTATCTGGTGTCATCATAGAGCATTAGGTAAAAATCCCTGACTTGCTCAATTGTTAAGGAAAAGAAGGGCATAGCCACGAGTTAAGAAGTAACTTGCTTGGTTTGGAAAACTGATGATCCTGTTGCATTCAGAAAGCATTAGGTAATAGGAGTGATTGGCATTGATGATAAGTGAAAACAAGGACATGGGCTCGAGTTGAACAAACAAATTGCTTCATTTGGAAAACTGGTTATGCTGGTGCATTCTCAGAGCGTTAAGTAATAGCAATGATTTGGTATTGACCGTAAGTGAAAACCAGGGCATAGCAGCCACATAAAGAAGTAACTTGCTTGCTTTCCAAACCTGATGATCTTTTTACAGTTACAGAACATTATGTGAAATAAATCTTTAGACACTGATTGTAAGTGAAAAAAGGTGCATTGATGTCAATTGAACAAGTAATGGGCTAGTATTTCAAAGCTGAATATCCAGGTGCATTCACACAGCATTAGGTAAAAGCATGGATTTGCCATGCATTGTAAGGAAAACAAGGGCATAGCACCCAGGGAATCAAGTAACTGGCTTGGTATTGCAAACTGATGTTCCCAGTGCATTCTGAGGGTGTTACATAAAAGTAGAGATTTTACATTGATTGTAACTGAAAACAACTGTGCAGTAGTGAATAAAAGGGGGAAATATATTGGTTTTGCAAATGAACTATCTGGTGCCATCATAGATCATTAGGTAAAACTACTGAATTGCTATTGATTGTAAGTGAAAAGAAGGGCATAGCCATGAGTTATAGAAGTAAATTCATTGGTTTGCAAAGTGATGATCCTTGTGCATTCAGAAAGTGTTAGCTAATAGCCCTGATTTGGGATGATGCAGGGTGATGCAGGCAACTAAAGAAGTAAGTTAATGGCTTCCCAAAACTGATGATCTTGATGCAGTTTCAGAGTATTAGCTGAAACAAATCTTTAGCCATTGATTAAAAGTGAAAACAGGTGCATTGCTGTCAATTGAACATGTAAAGGGCTTGGATTTCAAAGATGAAGATCCTGGTGCATTCACACAGCTTTAGGTAGTAGCAGTGATTAACCATTGATTATTAGTGAAAACAAGGGCACAGCCATGAGTTAAAGAGACAATTTTCATCATTTGGAAAACTGATGGTCCTGGTGCATTCACAGAGCATTAGGCAATAGCAGTGATATGGCATTGAGAGTAAGTAAAATCCAGGGCTCAGGAGGCAAAAAAGCAACTTTCTTGCTTTCCAAAAGCTTCAGAGCATTAAGTGAAACCAATCTTTAGACATTGAATGTAAGTGAAAATAGTTGCATTGGTGTCAATTGATGCAGTAATGAATGGGCTTTGATTTCAAAGGTGAAGATCCTGGTGCATTCAAACAGTGTTAGGTAAAAACCGTGAGTGGCCATGCCATGTAAGGGAAAACAAGGGCATACTACTGTGTGAAACAAATTACTGTCTTAGTATTGCAAAATGAAGTTCACAGTACATTCCAAGGGCCTTAGGTAAAAATACTGATATGACATTGCTTTTAACAGAAAACAAATGTGCAGCATTGAATAAAAGGAAGAAATACATTGGTTTTCAAAAATGAACTATTTGGTGTCTTCATGGAGCATTAGATAAAACTGATGACTTGCTATTGATGGTAAATTAAAACAAGGGCATAGCCATGGGTTAAAGAAGTAAATTACTTGGTTTGGAAAACTGATGATACTGGTGCTTTCACAGAGCGATAGGTAATAGCAGTGATTTGGCATTGATGGTAAATGAAAACAGGGGCAAAGTCATGAGTTAAACAAGCAAATTGCTTCATTTGGAAAACTTGTGATCCTGGTGCCTTCACAGAGCTTTAGGTAAAGGCAGTGATTTGGGATTGACTGTAAGTGAAAGCCAGGTCACAGCAGCCAAATAAAGGTGTAACTTGCTTGCTTTCCAAAAATGATGATCATGGTGCAGGTACAGAGCATTAGGTGAAACCAATCTTTAGTAATTGATTGTAAGTGAAAACAGATGCATTGGTGTCAATTGAACAAGTAATGGCCTTGGATTTCCAAGCTGAAGATCCTGGTGTATTCATACACTGTTAGGTAAATGCAGTGGTTTGCCACGCATTGTAAGGGAAAACAAAGGCATAGCACACAGTGAAACAAGTAACTGCCTGGTATTTGAAAGTGGTGTTCCCAGTGCATTCCCAGGATGTTACATAAAAGTAGTGATTTTACATTGATTGTAACTGAAAACAACTGTGCAGTAGTGAATATATGGGGTAAATATATTGGTTTTCCAAAATGAACTACCTGGTGCCTTCATAGATCATTAGGTAAAACCACTGAATTGCTATTGATTGTAAGTGAAAAGAAGGGCATAGCCACAAGTTAAAAAATAACTTCATTGGTTTGGAAACTGAGGATCCTTGTGCATTCAGAGAGTGTTAGGTAATAGCACTGATTTGGGATTGACTATAAGATAAAACAAGGGTGATGCGGCCAAGTAAAGAAGTAATTTGCTGGCTTCCCAAAATATATGATCTTGGTGCTATTTCAGAGTATTAGCTGAAACAAATCTTTATCCATTGATTGAAAGTGAAAACAGGTGTATTGGTGTCAATTGAAGTAAATGACTTGGATTTCAAAGGTGAAGATCCTGGTGCATTCACAGAGCCTTAAGTAATAGCAGTGATTTGGCATTGATTATTAGTGAAAACAAGGGCACAGCCATGAGTTAAAGAGGCAAATTGCTTGGTTTGGAAAACTGATGGTCCTGGTGCATTCACAGAGCATTAGGTAATAGCAGTGATATGGCATTGAGAGTAAGTGAAATCCAGGGCTCAGCAGGCCAAAAAAAGTAACTTTCTTGCTTGCAAAAATTTGATGATCTTGGTGCAGTTTCAGAGCATTAGGTGAAAATAAGCTTTAGATTTTGAAAGTAATTGAAAACAGGTTCATTGGTGTCAATTGGCACAGTAATGGACTTGGAATTCAAAGCTGAAGATCCTGGTGCATTCAAACAGTGTTAGGTAAAAATAGTGATTTGCCATGCCTTGAAAGGGAAAACAAGGGCATACTACTGTGTGAAACAAATACTGGCTTGGTATTGCAAAATGATGTTCCCTGTACATTCCAAGGGCCTAAGTTAAAAGTAGTTATTTGACATTGACTTTAACAGAAAACAAATGTGCAGCATTGAATAAAAGGAAGAAATACATTGGTTTTCCAAGATGAATAATTTGGTTTCTTCCTAGAGCATTAGATTAAACCACTGAATTGATATTGATGGTAAATTAAAAGAAGGGCATAGCCACGGGGTAAAGGTGTAAATTGCTTTCTTTTGAAAACTGGTGATCCTGGTGCATTCACAGAGCATTAGGTAATAGCAGTGATTTGGTATTGATGGTAAATGAAAATAGGGGCATAGCTACGGGTTAAAGAAGTAAATTTCTTGGTTTGGAAAACTGGTGATCCTGGTGCATTCACAGAGCTTTAGGTAACAGCAGTGATTTGGGATTGACTGTAAGTGAAAACAGGTGCACTGGTGTGAATTGAACAAATAACGGGCTTGGATTTCAAAGCTGAAGATCCTGGTGCACTCACAAAGCATTAGGTAAAATCAGTGATTTGCCATGCATTGTAAGGGGGAAAAAGGGCATAGCACACAGTGAAACAAATAACTGGCTGGTATTGCAAAGTTCCCAGTGCATTCCCAGGATGTTAGGTAAAAGTAGTGATTTGTCATTGATTGTAACTGAAAATAAGAGTGCAGCATTGAACAAAAGGAAGAAATATAGTTGTTTTCCAATATGAAATATCTGGTGCCATCAAAGAGCATTAAGTGATAGGGGTAAAATGGTGAAGACGGTGTAGGTTTAGGTCTGCACTCACTGGCTCTGAAGCAGAAGAAGGCTGATTGGGGATGGGAGCCTGACAGCATGGTCTGTGCCAGGAGTCTGGGACATGGGAGTATTAACTGCATCAGTCTGGAGGCAACTGGAGTGTGAGTTGGACTGTTCAGCATAAAGTAGTGAGTTTCTTACCCCCCAGCTGGAAACACAGGCAGCAGGGTCACGTTCTCAGGGAGGGGTGCTGGGCAGTCCAAAACCTCACAGGTAGACCTGTGAGGGGGGAATATACCCCGAGATTGGGAAGGTCTGACAGGGGGTGGAGAGGAGTTTCCTCTCTGTGGGTTTGGTTGCCGGAATCTCCTAGCAGTTTACTGGACTGAATTAGCTGGCTGGAAGTGGTGCTAGGCTGAAGGGAGAGGTAAATCTGCTGAACGGTGGCACAGACACCATTTTACAGCTCCTTGCTGAGTAACACAGTCTCAGTTCCCCTAGGGGAGCCAGGCAGTGGGAAGTAATAATTAAGTCTCCACGAGCCTATTTGGGGTCCCCTCACAGGAGGGGGTGGTCTAGAAGAGGAGTTCTTTAAGGACCCTTATTACATCAAAAATTAAAGAGAAACATATTGACTTGATTCAATTGCTAAATTCTGCCTTAAAGCCTGCAGAGAGAAGAATGCAAGGCAAATAATTAATGATCACAAGCTGAGAGGATCCACAAGTGCCCAAAAGGAATGCTATTTTTCCTCAATACTTAATTGCATGCTTGTGTGCTTCTTACCTCTACTCTCTGCTCCTTTTTGGTGGTGGTTTTTTTTTTTTTTGGTTTCTTCTTTTTTTTTTAAATTAGGTGCTGATAGCTTTTTTCTTCTGTGCTGGTCTTCTTTAGCCATGAATTTCCATCCTCTGTGTATAGTGATTGTGTCTACCAACACTATCTCCTCTCCTTCCTTCATCTTTCTACCTTCAGCTTTCTGTTGTGCTTCTTTCATTCCACCCTTTTTCATTTGCTCTCAACTTCACCCTTGTTAACTTCTATCATGGCTATTCTGTTCCATTTTCTTTCTTTCTTTTTATATTACCTTTTTTCTTTCAGCCTATTCTTTATTATTTTTCTCTCTCATAATTCTGGCCATATAAAATATTCTATATATTTTTCTGTATTTGATGCCCCATTCCATTGTAGGCACTTCAATTTCCCCCCTATCACTCTACACTGCCTACATGAGCTAAACATTCAATTTACTAAATCTGATACAGCCCCTCCTCTAACTTTTAGCAATAGTACGATCATTCCTTTTACTTTCTTACCCCTTTCAATTGCTCTGGCCCTAACCTTCTTCCTTCAAAGGAACATAGAAAAAAGCAAGGAAATACAACAAGGGGAAGAAAGTATCAATGAGAAATCTTAACACACACACAGAATTACAAACTGAATAAAACTCTAGAGCAAAGAGAGAAGCTGATCAACTGAACAAACCCATCGAGATAAAATGATGACCAGAGGGCAACAAAAAATTACAAGCCATACTGAGAAAATGGAAGACATGGACCACTCCAAATAACAAACCAAAAATCAGGAAGAGAAGCAAAACATAGAACAGCTAGTCATGGACCACCTTCTGGAAATCAAGCATAGATTAAGGATATTAAGAAGACAATGGGAGCACATACTGAAGAAATTCTAAACATGCATAAAAAGATAACAGATATGATGCCGATGAATAGCACAATCCAATAAATCAAAAGGACAATGGATTCACATAACAGCAGATTTGAAAAGTCAGAAGAAAGAATTAGTGATCTGGAAGACAGTACATCTGAAATAAAACAGATAGTAGAAAAGATAGATAAAAAGATGGAAAAAAAACCAGCAGGGACTCAGGGATTTAACCGATAACACAAAACACACAAGCATGTGTATTATAGGTATCCCAGAAGGAGAAGAGAAGGGAAAAGGAACAGAAGGAGTTTTGAAGGAAATAAAGGCTGAAAACTTCCCAACCCTAATGAGGGAGGTGGATGTACATATACAGGAAGCACCCTGCATCCCAAACAGTATAAATTCCAACAGGCCAACCCCAAGACACATACTTATCAAAATGTCCAGTGCTCAAGACAAAGAGAAAATACTCATGGCAGCAAGAGAAAAGAAAACCATCACATACAAAGGAAGCAAAATAAGATTAAGTGATGACTTCTCAGCTGAAACCATGGAGGCAAGAAGGCAGTGGTATGACATAGTCAAAGAACTAAAAGAAAAAAATTCCAACCATGAATTCTCTATCCAGCAAAGCTGGCATTCATAAATGATGGAGAGTTCAAAATATTCACAGATAAACAGAAATTAAGGGAATGTGCCAACAATAAACCTGCACTTCAAGAAATACTAAAAGAAGCTTTAAAGGGTGAAAGCAAAAAACAGGAGAGAGAGAATTGGAGGAGAGTTTAAGAACAACAATAACAAGATAAAGAAAAACAAAAACTACATAGGACATACATAAACTGAAAGAAAATATGGCAGATGTAAGAAATTCATTGAGAGTAGTACACTGAATGTTAATGAATTAAACTCACCAGTCAAGAGACACAGATTGGCAGAATGGATGAAGATATATGACCCATCTATATGTTGTTTACAAGAGACCCACCTTAGACCCAGGGATTCAAGGAGGCTAAAAGTAAATGACTGAAAAACAATTTTACAAGCAAATAATAACCAAAAAAAGGCAGGAGTAGCTATTCTAATATCATACAAAATAGACTTTAAATTCAAAACAATCATAACAGACAAAGATGGACACTATATAATAGTAAAAGGGGTAATCGCTCAAGAAGAGAGAACAATCATAAAAATTTATGCACCTAATCAGGGTGAATCTAAATATGTGAGGCAAACACTGGAAAAACTAAATGGAGAAAGAAATGCCTCCACAATTATAGTGGGGGACTTCAATACAC
>PVKH010030316.1:0-12509 GCA_004027955.1 Chaetophractus vellerosus | reverse complement strand
TGGGCGACTTGCCTTGCCCATGGCAGCTTTGCCCTGCCCGTGGCGGCTTTTTTTGCCCTGCCCGTGGCGGCTCTGCCCCGCCCACGGCGGCTTGCCCCCTCAAGGCGGTCTGCCCTGCTCGGAGAGGCCCCCTGGAACCAAAACCGGGGTCTCTCATGTGGTGTACCAGCGCCCTATACTGGGCTACAGCCAGCCCCCTGCAACAATTGAGTAACGAAATAAACAGCACAATATTGGATTATAACCAAAAAGTATAAAACAAATATCCAGAAGTCCGTTGTGACATATAATAATTAAATGGATAAGAAAAGACAATCTTCCATAGAGTAATTCCAATTAATTCATGTAGGCACTTCTCCCACCCCAATGAACTGAAGCATAACTCCTAAACCCTTATTTGCAGGATGAGACTTCCTTATATAGAATACATCAATATGAAGATAAGGAAGAAGAGTAACTTTACAGGGGAGAAAGCTGACAAACACGTCAGCCGGAGGATTAAGGTTTACATCATCCATTATAAACTATTTAATAGCATATACCCATGATATAAGGTGATGTGAATGGCACTCTGCCTCTGGTCTTCTCAAACACCCAATACTCCTGTCTAACCATGAAAAAATCAAATTACCAATATCAGGAAATATTTTTTAAAATATCATTATAAATCCTACATATGTAAAAAAGATAATAAACATTATGAACAAGTCTATAATTTTAAATTTTCATGAATTAACAAAAATTTTTCAAACCTTACATAAGAAAATGGAAAAGCATTTTGAATGACCCTAAATTTTAAAAGTGGAGTATCTATTTACAATCTTCCTACAAAAAAATCTTCAGGCCAGTAAACTTCACTGGTCAGTTCTTACAAACAAGGAAAAGAGTATAATGCAAATATTATACAGAATGTCTTTCAGAAAGGAAATACTTTCTGATTCAATTTGTAAGACTAATTTAATCTTTTTATCAAAACCTCTAGGGTTATTAGAATATAGGAAAAGTATAGGCCAATCTGTCTAATGATTTTAGAGGAAAAAATCCAAACTTAGCAAATTAAAACCCAGAAAAATATACAAATGATAACACATCATGACCAACAAGCATTTACTCCATAACTGCATGGTCAATTTAACATTTAAAAATGAAACAATGAAATAAACCACAATAACTGAACAAATTAAATTAAATGATCATCTCAAGAGAAGCATTGTGACAACATTCAACACCCATTCATACTAAAAATTCTTAGCCAACTTGAAATAGAAACAAACTTTCTTGATTTAATAAAGACTATCTAAAGGTTACTTTCAACAAACACCATAATGGTGAAATATTGACAGCTTTTTCCAAAATGAGGAATGACACAAGAATGCTCTCACTAGAAGTGCTCTATTTTAAACAGAATTCCAGTGCATTAAGGCAAGAAAATATTTTAAAGATAAAAAGATTTAAAAAGAAGAAAATAAACTGCCATTTTTCAAAAGGGACATTGTTACATATGTAGGCACTAATAAATTAACTTGAGATAACTAGTTACAAGGTCAATATACAAAAATCACGTTTCTATAGCCAGTAAATAAATGAAAATTTTTAAATGATACCATCTGGAATAACATCTAAAACATCAAATACCTAGGAATAAATCTAATGAAAGATTTTTAAAATGGCTATATTGAAAAGCATATAGTATTTTAAAAAGAAATCTGAAAAGACCTAAACAACTATAAGAACACACAATATACTTGAATAGGAAGACTCAATATTATAAATCTGTAACTCATCTCTAAAATCTCAACAGTAAATTTCTGTATGAAAATTAAAAAGCTCATTTTAAAATATGTATAGAAATGCAAAATCAAAGAAGAGCTAAGGAAATCTTATAAAGAACAAATAATCTGGTGGATTTACATTGGCAGATGGCAAGACTTAGTCTAGGCAGAGTTCTGGGATGATGGTAGCATAGAGACCGCAGGGATCATCTCTCTTACAAAAACAGCAGGAGGAAAGGCAGAAACTGTCCGAAATAGCTGTTTTGGGGATCTGCATATGGGGGAGCACAGTATATCATACAACAGTAAACAGGATGGGGAGATACAGAAGCTGAAGCAAAAACCCTGAATCACCCCTGCAGGAGTGAACGGTGGCCATCCCCCACCCTCAAGCAAGAGGCCTCAGTATAGCCAAAGTCTTACAGAGAGCAGAAATCTCTGACCCTGGGAAAAGGGAAAGCCCGACCTAGGGCCAAGCATGGCTACTGACAAGTTTGCACTGCAGGGCCAGCTATGAACTCTGGCTCTAGCAGGCCTGGAGGGCGATTCCCGCAAACATTGTTTCAACCCTGTCCAGCAGAAGTTGGAGAAAATACCTTCCTAGGGCAGCAGGGAAGGTTACCGACGAGCACCACCTGCTGGCAGGCCAGGAAAGTGCACCCCCGAGAATTCAACGAGGAAAAATAAGATTTTTTAAAATATAATAAACTTAATTTTAAAGAAGTTTTAGATTACAGAAAAGTTACATGGAAAGTACAAGGGATTCACATATACCCTACCCCACTCCCACATCTTCCACTATTAACACAATTGTGTGGAACATTTGTTTCAATTGAATAACTATAAAAGCATTGCTACCAACCAAGGTCTATAGTTTATTGTGGTTTACACTTAATCCCAATGTCCTAAAAAGGCCCAATGTTCCACCTATTATTCCCTCCCCATCCCCTGAGAACCTCTGAAAACCATTATCCTTATATCAATGTAACATGTTTTTCCATTACTACAATATTAATGTTTTCCTGGTCCATGGTTGCACTGTCTCCTTACGTTTTACCATTCCTCAACTTGAGGATTTGGGGATGGTGATACACACTTTGCTTCAGATTGAGAGGGGGCTTAGATTTTATGTGGCAGATACAAGGAACTGTTTTGCTTGCAGTTGTAATACTGGTTTTTTTGGGATGGGTGTTGTCCATCATCATCCTTTTGTTAGCTGTCCTGGGTGATGGCTACAAGCCTGCTGAGATTCTGGGATCAATGGGCATATGAACAGACTGAAGATTTAAGTCTCTGAGACATACATTCAACAGGTATTGTGCTAATTATAGGTTCAAATAAAAGGGGTAGAAGAACCATGTGTAGGGAAATATTATAAATAAGTCTAATTCTATTACACTGGGGAAAGAGGTTATCATATATTCCAAGGTAAGGCACTCCAACAGGGTACAGATTCAAGGGATTTTGAGTCTTTCACTGTTTGCAGATGACATGATCCTATATTAGGAAAATCCCAAGAAAATCTACAACAATGCTACTAGAGCTAAGAAACAAGTTCAGCAAAATGGTTGGATACAAGATCAACATGTAAAATCAATAGGGTCTCTATACATTAGTAATGAGCAATCTGAGGAAGAAATCAAGAAAAAAATCCCATGTACAATAAAAACTAAATCAAATTAGATACATAGATTATCAGGCAGGAAGTTCCTTAAAAATTAGAAGGTAAGCCTCACTAATAAATGGGTTAATATTGATATAGAATCCCTATTTCCTAAGATATCTATAACATTTTCACATTATTTTTTAAAGTTCAGGAAGAATGGCTTTTTTTCAATAAATGGCATTGGACCAACTGAATATATATATATGTAAAAGATGAACATTGACCCATTTCTCATATATTACATACAAATGAATTTTAGATGAATTATAGATTGCACTTTAAAACAATAAAGCTCTAGAATAGGAAACCTACTTCATTAATTTGGGATACCCAAAAGATTTTTTCAATAGGACACAAAAAGCTCTAAATGTAAAGAAAAACATCGAACTAGTTAAAATTAAGAAGTTCTGCTAATCAAAAAACGAAATTAAAAACACCACAAAAAGAATAAAAAAGCAAGCCGCCAAGTGACAAACACATTTTCAACAAAGGGCCTATATCCAGAATATATAAAGAATTCCTATAAATCAATAAGAAAAAAGTCTATCTCAAAGAAAAGTGGCCAAGAGAGGGCAATTCACAAGAAAAGATAATTGACCAATAACATATAAAAAGTTGTTCAACTTCGTTATTATGGAAATTCATATTAAAACTAAAATGAGATATCAATGCCTATTCATCAAAATAACTAAGGGGAAAAAATGGGCAGCACCACCTCTTGGTTAAAATGTGGAGTAACTTAAAAATCTCACACCATTAGTGGAAGTGTAAACCAGTATAACCACTGTCTTGGTTTCCTGGCTGCTGTGACAAATACCAGACAGCAATGTATTAGCTCATGGCTTCACAGTCTAGACAGCTTGTTTCCAGAGGGCAGGTAGCTCTCTGGCTGGCTGGCAATCACTGAGTTACTTGGTTTTCCCATCAATGGTAATGTCCTCTCATTTCTCTTCCAGCCTCCACTGACTTCTTTCTGCTCCTTCCTGTGGCTTTCTGTTGCCTTCTCTATAAGGCCTCCAGTAACTGGATTAAAATCCATCTTGATTAATGTGGCCACACCTTAACTAAAAATAACTTCTTCAAAAGGTCCTATTTATAGCTTTGCACCCAAAGGAATGGATTAAGATCAAGTTTTCCACCTCCTAGGGTACATAACTGTATCTACCAGAACCACTTTGGAAAACTTTTTTTGGCAGTATCTACCAGTCTACTGAAGCTGGACATATATACACCTTACAAGCCATCAGTTTCTCTCTGAAATAAGGACCCAACAGAAATGCATGCATAAAAATATTAAGAGTAATGCACAAGAATGTTTACAGCTGCATTACTCCATATGTCTATAAGCTGGAAACAATCCAAATATATATCAACTATAATGTCCTATTAGTTTGCCACAGCTGCTACGACAAATACCACACAAATCGGTTGGCATAAGTATCAGTAATGTTTTGGATCATGGTTTTAGAGGCTACAAATCCCAAATAAAGGTATCAGCAAGGCCATGCTTTCTCTCGGAGTTTGTAGTGTGCTGGTGATGGCTTGCTGCAGTCCTTGGAGTTCCTTGGCTTGCATCTCTGCCTCTGTCACATGGTGACATCCTTGGTCTCCTCCTGTAGGTTCTCCTAACCCATGCATCTTCTGGCTTCTCTCAATTTCTAGCTTCCACTGACTGTGTCCAAATTTCCTCTTTATAAGGCCTCCAGCAATAGAGACCCTGATTCCATTTGGCCACACTTTAGCAAATAACATCTTCCAAATTCCTATTGTCAAATGAGTTCACTCCCACAGTAACATGAATTAAGATTAAAAGTATGCCTTTTTTAGGGAGTATATGCTTTAATCTACCACAAGTAGAATAGATGAGTAGTGTAACAGTCACACACAGTGGAATACCATACAGCAAGCTGAATGAACGAACTGATACACAACAAACACAACATGGATAAAATTCAAAAACAAAATGTTAAGTAAAAGGCACTGGATATCAAAAATGCATAGAGTATATGAAGGTCACTTATATGAAGGCCAATGACAGCCAAATTGAACTATAGTGTTTAAGGATCCAGTTTAGGAGACAAAAATAAAGAGAAGCAGGAAGGTGATTATCACAGATACTAAGATGGTGGTTGGTTTGGGGGTACACAGTCTCAGTAATTAAGAAGGGACAGGTAATATTATGGCTAGCTGATTAGGGATGACATCGGGGTGTTCACTAAATGATAATTACACTTGATGATGCACTTTACTGTGTGTACATATTTCAATTTTTAAAAGTTTATTAAAAATAAATTGCAGAGAGGGAAGCCAAGATGGCAGCAGAGTAAGAAGCTCCTGGAGTCAGCTTGTGCTGCAGGCAGTTAGTAATCACCCAGAGCTATCTACAGCACTTGTTTCAGGGCCCCCAGGAGACCGAAAGAGCATCCTGCAACATCCTTGAAAGTATGGAAGGAGGAGACTGCCCATCTGCAGAGAGGATTTGTGACTATTGTCAACCATGCCGCAGAAGTCAGTACCCATGGCGCAAGCCACCCCAGGAGCTATTCTGTGGCTGAAGTTGGAAGCACCATTTCCCAAAAAACTGGGGAGGAAGACAAAGTGTGGCTCTGACTTCAGCTACTGATTGGTAAATTCGGCAGACTCAAGTATAATCCTAGGAACAGCTAAACTTTGAGCCTCTCCAGGTCAGAAGGAGGCCAGTAGCTGCCATTTTGACTCCTCCCCTGGCATGAGGGGAAGTGAGGCTGATTGAAAATCACAGTGATAGTAGGGACTGGCTTCTTTCCACCCAGATCGGATTGTAGGTCTAGGCTAAACCCGAGCCCCACCTCCATCAGGGAGGAAGCTGGGGGGAAACGCACCAGCCACTCTGGGAAACTGCAGGCCACGCTGCAGAGGCCGGTGCCCATCCTACTCTAGTGGCGCAAGTGGCCTCAGTAGCCATTCCGTGGCTGGAGTTAGAACTCCATTTCCCATAAACGGTGGAGAAAGAGAGTTGTCTACTGACTGCAGCTACTGATTGGTGGACTCAGCTAGCTAAAGTACAATCTTAGAAAGAGCTAGCGTCTGAGCCTGTCCAAGTTGGAAAGAGTCTGGTAGCCACCATTTTGACTCTGCCCCCTCCCCTATGAGGGGAAGCCTGACTGACTGAAAATCCAGTGAAGTTAGGGACTGGCTTCTTTCCACCAAGATTGGACTGCAGCCCTAGCCTAGGCTCCAGCCCCACCTCCAGCAGAGAGGAAGCTGGCTGGATCTGCACCAGGCTTTCCAGGCAACTGCAGGTGCTCTCGCCCAGCACAGACTACATAGTTGGAAACCTGGGGCTGCATCCCCGCACCCAATAGGAGAGGAGAGGAGGTGAGTATCCTCAGCCTCTCCGGGAAACATCAGCAGTTTTTAGCCCACTCGAACTGGTTTGCTGAGTGCCTTCGAATCCATCTCCACCTCTGCTCCCCCACATAGGATAGGAGGGGGCTGGTGTCCCCTCAGCCTCTCAGGGCAACTGCAGGCATTTTTGTCCTGCACAAATCTGATCATTGGGTACCTGTGGCTCCACCATCATCCCCAAGAGGACAAGAGATGGACTGTGTTTGCCCAGCTTCTCTGGTAACTGCAGGTGCTTTTGGCCCACACAGCCTGGCCTCATGGGTACTTGTGGATCTACCCTAAGCCCCAATAGGAAAGGAGGGGGCTGGTGTTTCGACAGCCTTTTCAGGCAATGGCAGACACTTTCGGCCTGCATGGACTGGGTTGTTGAAGGCCTATGGATCCACCCCCACCCCCAATAAGACAGGAGGGGTCTTGAGATGAATGACAATGAGAATACAACATATCAGAACCTATGGGATACAGTGAAGACAGTGATGAGAACAAAATTTATAGCCTTCAATGCTTACATTAAAAAAGAAGAATCAGGGGCTGGCTCGATAGCCCAGTGGATAGGGCGCCAGCATACCACATGGGTTCGATTCCCGGGGACCTCTCCTAGCGGGCAGACCGCCTTGAGAATGGCAAGCCGCCATGGGCGGGCCGGAGCCGCCGTGGGCAGGACAAGAAGCTGCCACGGACAGGGCAAGAGCCGCCACGGGCAGGGCAGGTCGCCCGCGGATGGAGCGCAGCCAGCCACCCGCGAACTGAAGCAAGCGCTGGCCGTGAACGGACGCAGAGACCGCCCACAAGCGGGGAAAGCCGCACCTGCGCAGTGACCACTCCCGGCGCGTCACCGCAGCGGGGGGAAGGGGAGATATGTAATAAAATAAATAAATCTTTAAAAAAAAAAAAAAAAAAAAAGAAGAATCAGCTAAAACCAATGACCTAACTACACAGCTGGAGGAAATAGAAAAAGAACAAACAAATCCCAGAGCAAGTATAAGGAATGCAATAACAAAGATCAGAGCAGAAATAAAAGAAATTGAAAACAAAAAAAAAACCAATAGAGAGAACTAACAAAACCAAAAGTTGGTTCTTTGAGAAGATTAACAAAACCGACAAACCCTTAGCTAGGTTAACTAAGAAAAAAGAGAGAAGCAGCAAATAAACGAAATAAAAAATGAAAATGGGAACATTATTACTGACCCCACAGAAATATGAGAGATCATAAGAGGATACTATGAACAACTTTATGCCAAAACTCTAGACAATGTAGACAAAACAGAAAAATTCCTAGGAACATACAAACAACCTACACTGACCCTAGAAGAAATAGAAGATCTCAACAAACCAATCACAAGAGACTGAAACAGTCATCAAACAGCTCCCCAAAATGAAAAGCCCAGGACCAGACAGTTTCACGGGTGAGTTCTACCTAGTATTCAAAGAAGATTTAATACCAAACTTACTCAACCTCTTCCAAAAAATTGAACAAGGAAAGCTACCCAACTCATTCGATGAAGCCAAAATCACCCTAATGCCAAAGCCAGATAAAAATATTACAAAAAAAGAAAATTAGAGACCCATTTCTCTAATGAATACAGATGCAAAAATCCTCAATAAAATACTTGCTAATCGAATCCAACAACATATTAAAAGAACTATTCATCATGATCAAGTGCGTTTTATACCAGGCATGCAAAGGTGGTTCAACACAAGAAAATCAATCAGCATAATACACTATATTAATAAATCAAAAAAGAAAAATCACATGATTTTATCGATTAACGCAGAAAAGGCATTTGACAAAATACAGCATCCTTTCTTGATAAAAGTATTACAAAAGATAGGAATTGAAGGAAACTTTCTCAACATGATACAAGCCATATATGAAAAACCCACAGCTAACATTGTACTCAATGGTGAAAGACTGCAAGGTTTCCCATTGAGATCAGGGATAAGACAAGGATGCCCATTGTCAACACTGTTGTTCAAAATAGTGCTAGAGGTTCTAGCTAGAGCATTCAGGCAAGAAAAAGAAATAAAAGGCATCCAAATCAGAAAGGAAGAAGTAAAACTTTCACTATTCGCAGATGATATGATCCTACATCTAGAAAGTCGCAGAAAATCTAAAACAAAGCTGCTAGAGCTAATAAACAATTTCAGTAGAGTGTCAGGATACAAGATCAATATGCAAAAATCAGTGGGGTTTCTATACACAATGTACAATCTGAGGAGGAAGTCAGGGAAAAAATTCCACTTACAATAGCAATTAAAAGAATCAAATATTTAGGAATAAACTTAACCAAGGATGTAAAGCACTTGTATTCAGAAAACTATAATGCATTGCTAAAAGAAATTTAAAGAAGACCAAATAATTGGAAGAATATTCCATGCTCGTGGATTGGAAGACAAAATATCAGTAAGAAGTCAATTGTATCCAAATTGATATACAGATTCAATGCAATCCCAATAAAATCCCAGCATTTTTTAAACAAATGGAAAACACAATTATCAAATTTATCTGGAAGGGTAAGAGACCCCAAATAGCCAGAAACATCTTAAAAAGGAAAAGTGAAGTTGGAAGACTCTCACTTCCAGACTTTAAATCATATTACCTACCTACAGTGGTAAAAACAGTATGGTACTGGCATAAAGATAGACATAGACCAATTGAACCAAATTGATGGTTCAGAAAGAGACCCTCGCATCTATGGTCAAAAGATTTTTGACAAGCCTGTCAAACCCACCCAGCTGGGACAGAATAGCCTATTCAACAAATGATGCTGGGAGAACTGGATATCCATAGCCAAAAAAAGGAAGAAGACTCTTATTTCACACCTTATACAAAAATTAACTCAAAATGGATCAAATATAAAAGCAAGTACCATAAAGCGCCTAGAAGAAAATGTAGGGAAACATCTTCAAGACCTGATGGTAGGTTCTGGGTTCTTAAACTTTACGCTGAAAGCACAAGCAATGAAAGAAAACATAGATAAATGGGACCTCCTCAAAATTAAACACTTCTGTGATTCAAAAGACTTCATCAAGAAGGTGAAAAGACAGCGCACTCAATGGGAGAAAAGATTTGGAAACCACATACCCAGTAAGGGTTTGATTTACATGCTATATAAAGAGATCACACAACTCAACAATAAAAGAGCAAGCAACCCAATTTAAAAATGGGCAAAAGATTTAAACAGACATTATCCAAAGAGGAAATATAAATGGCCAAAAAGCATATGAAAAAACGTTCCATATCACTAGCTATGAGGGAGATGCAAATCAAAACAACAATGAGATAATGTCTAACACTGCATAGAATAGCCATTAATAAAAATAAATAAATAAATGCTGGAGAGGATGTGGAGAAATAGGAACACTCCTTCAAGGTTGGTGGGAGTGTAAAATGGTGCAGCCTCTGTGGAAGACATTTTGGCAGTTCCTCAGGAAGCTAAATATAGAATTGCCATATGATCTAGCAATTCATCTACTAGGAATATATCCAGAAGAACTAAAAACTATGACACAAACATCTGCACACCAATGTTCATAGCGGCATTATTCACAATTGCCAAAAGATGGAAACAACGCAACTGTCCCTTAACCAATGAATGGATAAACAAAATGTAGTATATACATACGATGGAATACTATGCTGCAGTTAAGAAGAAATGAAATTGGGACACATATGATAACATGGATGAATCTTGAAGACACTATACTAAGCAAAGCAAGCCAGACACAAAAGGACAAATATTGCATGGTCTTATTAATATGAACTAAATACTAAGAATAAACACATGAAGTTAAAACCTAGAGTATAGGTTATTAGGAGATAAGAGACAGGTTGAGAAGAACTACTGATGCTTAATGTATGTAGAAGTTTTAATTAACTTGACTGTAAGAGTGTGGAAATGAACACACTTGATGGTAATACATTACAGTGAGTAGCAACTGGTTTATAAATGGGATTGTGGCTGAAAAGGATAGACTGGGGCAGTAAATATCAATTGAAAGAAAGTTAATGAATAATCTAGGGACTGCATAACACAGTGAACCCAGAGGTGGATAAGAATTGTGGTTGAGGGTACAAACGCAAGAGTGTCCTGTAAGCTAGAGCAGATGATACATCACGATGGCAGGGTGGTGGGAATGTGGAGAAGCATGGGAAAAATACAGTTGGCGTGACCCATAGACTGTGGTTAACAGCCATACCATAATATTCTTGCATCAATGCCAAAGAAGTACTGTATTGATAATGGAGGTGTATGGAAAAACTGTGCCAAACATAAGCTATGGCCATGGTTGGTGGTAACAGTCTAGGATACTATCTCATAACCTGTAACAAATATTCCACTATGGTGTGGTATGTTGGTGTAGGGGTTTGGTATGGGAATTCTATACATGTGTATGATGACTCTTCCAAGTTCACAACCTCTGTATAAAAATATATTTTTAAAAAATAAGGTGGGTTGGGGGAAAAATTCACCAAATGTAAGATAGGGACTATAGTTAGTAGTAATATTTTGATGATGCTCTTGAATAGTTTTTAACAAATGTTTCACAACAATGTAAAATGTTGGTGGAGAGGTGATGTATGGGATCCCTGTATGATGTTATGTATGTTTATTTTATAAATTCACAGTCTTTGCTATGCACTTGTTTGTGCGTGTTCATGTGTGAATGATATACTTCAATAAAAAATATATTAAAAATTTTTATTAATTAATTCCAGAGGTATTAAATGTAAAACTCAAATACAAACATTTTAAAAAACTGCAAGAAAACAATCCATTGTGAGGGAGATTTTCTTAATTACATCTAGAAACCCAGATTTTCAAAATCAAAAGGCAGAAATGTTCAATTATATGAAGAGATTAAAATGTTGTAATATCTTTTTCATACAAAGTATTCATAAACTGTAGAAAAACAAGGGATTAACATCATATAATATAAAAAGGGCAAAAGTTATAACTAGAAAACTCATACGTGTAATTCCACGGTCTACAAACATGTAAAAAGTTGTTCAAATTCTCTAGTCATGACAGAATTTCAATTAAAATTACAAATCACTTTACACCCATCCTACTAGAAAAAATGTATTAAATGTTATAAAAGCTAATGTATGGAAAAGATATTACCATACTTTCTCATAAACATTTCAGCCATTTATGAAAGCTATATGGTAGCAACTATAAAAATTAAAAATATATCCTTTTACCCAGCAATCTCAATGTTAAAAAGCTATCTTGTTGACATAGTTATTTGTATGTAAGTATGTACATGCATGGATGCGATGCAAAGGGGCAAAAAACTGAAAACGTGAATGGCCACAGACAGACAAAACTGCTGAAAACAAAATCAGAGTTATCCACACTTTTAAATACTATGCATACATTTAAAATAATGGATCGAGAGAACTACTTTTCTTATTTCACAAAGATCCCAAAGCAGCATATGCTGTATAAGATAAACAAAACAAGAAAATTGTGTATGATCTTATTCTTCTGAAACACGTAATAGCTACACATGTATTTATGTTTACAACAGTAAATGCACTCATATATTCAATTACATGCAGATGGAAAAAATTTTGGAGGTCTATTTTCTCAAATGCTGTTATGACTGACCTTAGGGCAGGGTGGCAGAATCATATGAATGGAGAAGGGAGGAAGGAAGACAAACCAAGCCAATAAGAA
>PVKH010030315.1:0-12509 GCA_004027955.1 Chaetophractus vellerosus | reverse complement strand
CTCTTCGAGGTTTTTAAAGTATTCCTTGCATTTCTTGGAACTGGAGGCCCACAGGGGGCGGAACTCTTCCATGTTTTGTCACCCCAAAGGGCTCTAGAGTGCCCTGTCTTCAGTCAGCATGTAAGAGATGCTGTAAAGTAAGAGATTGAAGCGGGTTTTCAGCTGCGAGGAGACTGACTTGGAGCTTGAAGCAAAGTGTAAGAGAACCCGCAGGAAGCAGTGGGTTGGGTGGAGGCGCTCCTCCTGAGTTTGAGGAACTGGAGGCTCGCCGTGTTGCAGTAGTAAATCCACGTCCCCACGGCAGTGTCTTACCATAGGCGGGGTGGGCCCTCTGCCACCTTGTACATATGACCGCCAAGTTCAGAAGGCAGGAGAGAGGCAAGGCGCTCGTGTGGGGTTCAGTTCAAGTTCAGATTTGAAAGTGGCTTCGGCACCTAGAGACGTGGCCTGGGAAATACGGAGGCGCACCTCTGCCACAAGGGAAGAGGAAATGTACTGGACACACTGGGTCTAGGGGCTAGCTGCGACCCAGGTGCCCAAAACGTGTCACGAAGACCTGGACTCTCTTAGCTCCGCTTCCATTCTTAGGCACACTGTCCCTCGTTTAGGAAGGAGAGCTCCTCAGCGCAGGGTTACATTTCACAGCGCTAAGTTCAGGGACAAGGAAGAGCCCTTCTCTGCAGAGTCTGATTAAAGTCGTGAACTGCCTGCCACAGGCCCACGCGGGCTCTGTCACGGGCCGTCCTGAACCAGTCGCCCTGCCCGGAGGGCTGCCGTAGGCTCACCGGCCGAGGTTAGACAGGTCTGCTTTGGTGCGGGAGTGGTACTCCACCCAAATCACTCAGCCTGAGAATGGGAGGTGGGAGAGGATGGCCCCAAATAATTTGGAATACCATCGGGCACTCAGGCAAACAGCAACACTCCACTCTAGGGTCCTTGTCATTTTAAACTGAATATTTAAATGCGTGTTTTGGTTACTCTAATATTTAACCCTCAAGAGAATTCTGGGTTCCTGCTTAGATGCTCAGTCCACAGGATAGAATTTCATCCTCTCTGAGAACTTGCTCTCTCCTTTGAATGTTTGTTTAAATGTAATGTAAGCTTTTGTTTTCCATGATTGTAAATTTTCAGAGTCTTTAATTAGATGTAAAAACTATGCACAAAGGAAATTACTGTTGTGAATAAATATTTGCGTTATGAGCTGTTAAAGCAAGCATCAAAACACACAATTGCTTGTTTTACAAGCATTCAATATTTTGAAATGTGAGATCAGTGAAACTACTGAGAATTATATTGAAAGGAAGAGAGAACACTGCAAGTAATAGTATTTACATTTTCAGGGGAATGGTCTCGAGAAGGGGAGGAGAACAGCCACGTGATGTGCAGCAGTGTGAGAAGCAGCTTGCCAGTGTGTTTTGCCCGATCCCTTTGAGTTCAGCATATCTGGCTCCAGTAAAGTGTTTCGCTTGATTTCCTTAATTAGGTAGTACACATGAGGGAGTTGGTTTTTGCCTGTAGATCAGATGAATGTAACCTTAAAACAATGAAGGAAAACATTTCCAAAGTGATTCTGGCATTAGAGATAGCCAAATACTTAAGCCTTGGAAAGGACAGAAGCTTGCAGAATGCATTGGGCCAGAAGTCACATTTTTGCTCTCTGGGGTGGGTGAAATGGTGCCCCTCCCCCATGAGAAACAAATGTTCAAGTCCTAATGTGACCTTGTTTGAGATGTGATTGGTCAAGAGGAGGCCAAACTGGATCAGGGCGGGCCCTCATCCAACATGACTGGAGTCCTTATAAAATGAGAAAATTTGGACTCAGACCCAGAAGGACAGAGAGAAGGCCACGTGAAGATGGGGGAGGCAGCGATGGGCGTCGTCAGCTATAAGCCATGCAATACAGAAGCCTGGCGAGGCAAGGAGGGCCCTCGCCTGCAGGTTTCAGAGGGAGCCTGGTCCTGTGGGCACCTTGGCACCGCACCTGTAGCCTCCAGAAGCCCGAGACAACATGCTTCTGTTGTTTTCAGCCACCAAACTCGTGATGATTTGCTTTGGCAGACCTTAGGAAAGTATGACAATATCCTAAAGTAATTTTCACGGAATTGTTTTGGATGCGTTAAAGAAATTTTTGAGAGAAGGGCACTATTATTATTGCTTTCAATTCAAGTTTTAAAGCAGGCCACGTGAATCTACAGGACTTAAAGCACATGACGCAGCATGCTGATAGAATGGAGGAAGCAGCCCGCCTTCAATACAAAAGGAATTTTTTTGCCATCCAGTCTCCTTTTTGTGCTTTGCTGTCAGAGGTGTGGTTTTTGATCGACAGATAATGTCAAGTGTCATACGGTAGCCTGCACAGTGTAGGTTAAAGCTGAATATCTTGTCAGTATTTCACAATCAGGAGATTTTTATAGAAATGTCGATTTTCCTGCCCCTCTTGAAATATGAGCAGCGCTGGGCTGATATTTCTGCATGGCAACTGTTGGTTCAAGGTGCAGAGGTGCTGCTCACTCCCATTCCATTTCTGGTTTTCCTGCTCACCATGGCTATTGGGCTTGAACTGCAGTGTTCATTATGGTGGAGAGACGGTGCTTTGTCCCCAGGTCTCCATCAAGCCTGGGGAAATGCAGTTTAGACGAGTGCGCTGGTGTCTTGAGTCTGAAGAGCTTTCCTCACTTATGTTGTCTCTCTAGCCCTTGCCATATATAGATTGGCAATCCCTGCTATAGCATGTTTACCTTTAATTTCAAGGAACTGCTTGATTTCACTTAATGTGTTGTTTTCATATATTTGTTCAGAGCAGGGCGCTTTAAACTGGAATATATGAATGAGTGGCAATGCAAAGCCTTTCCAACAGGTCTGCACCTGAGCTGCTTAAAAGGGAATCTGTTTCCAGATCCTCAACTTCTTGTGGACTCTTTCTTAAACTTGATAGGTCTAAATTAGTTCCAGATCAACCCTGTCTATCTTCACTAAAATCAAAACTGAACAGAACAAAGCAAAGCCTTTCTTTGATTTTACAAAAGAAAGACACCTCTCAATTCTCATGTTAGTATCTTAATGATTCATTTCCTCAAGGTGTAAAAACCTTCAGAGTCCCCAAGGTACAGTTAGACAAGTCCTTTAATCAAGACAGCATAACGCCCCACTGCATAGCTCATCGACATGCATTTCAAATAAAAATTTACTTTTTATTTTAAAAATTATTTGTGTAATACATTTTTGTTGTTTTGACTGTGCAGTAAAACTAATTGTAATAATTCCAACTTGAAGTAATTTTGGAATGCTGAGTTTTTCCAGTGAGAAAAAAACTTTAAAAAGTTAAATTATATATATGATATGAAAATATGAACATTAAATTATATATATAAATTAAATTATGTACCCCAGGGAAACAACATGCTCTCACTCTTAACCCTTCCCCGTGGGCGTGAACCCATGGTGAAGAGGACCTCTGGGAGGTACTTTGCTTAGCTAAGCCATGTCCCTGGCGAAAGGGGCTGGGTCGGAACCTGGAGTCCTGGAAGCCTTATAAAGAGAGGGAAACCGGAAGGGGAGTTAAGCACAGGCCGCGGGGAGGGGCCGGAAGCGGGTGGAGCAGGAAGTCAGCTGACCGGGAAGAGAAAGGAGAAGACCTCGTCAGGTGACGTGAGACAGGGGCGGAAGGCGAGGAACTGGGTTTGGAAACCCGGCTGGAACGTTTCAGGTTGTCGGGAGGAACGTTGCCTTGCCTAGGCCTCGGTTTTGGCTTCTCCTAGCTTCAAAAATGGTGAGCCAGTAAATTCCTGGTGTTTAAACAACCCATTGTGTGCTATTTGTCAGAGCAGCCTAGCAAATAAGACAATATGCATACATATTTTTATTGTTGGAGGGAAGTATAATAGGAGGATGGAAAAATATACAAAGGTATATTACAGTAGGATAAAATTCTGTGAGGAAATTGAAATGGAAATAGGAATTGAAGGAGAAAAAGGAACAATATAACATTTCTGATTGTTAATGGAGGGTTTTTCATGTATTTTATAAATGGATGGTGGTGGGTGTCAAACCATTCTGTTATTTATATTCCAATGGATACATTTAAAAGAGTGATGTAACAGTTTAATTTTAAAATGTCAAGATTTACAATACACTAGAAACTTCATCCTTAGCAACTATTGAAACTGATGAAAATGTTAGATATCAGTTTAAAAATGTGTAAGTGGGCACAGAGTTCTAAAAGTTTTCCTTTCGGTATTACATGAACACTGATATTGAAAAAGACCATTGTTTTAGAACAGTAGCTCTCAACTTTGTTTGCACATTAGACTCAACTGGAGAACTTACAAGTTTTCCAGTGCCAGGGTGGCACGGTGGGCCAGTGCCTTCAGAATTTCTGTCACTGGACTCCGGCACCGGTATTTTGGGGAGCTCTCCAAGTGATTGCAGTACACAATCAAGGCTGAGGCTTGTGGAGCAGAGTCACCCAGGGACGGATCTGTCTCCACGTGGAAGTATTAAAGCAGTGACTTTGACCCATGGCTACACAGTAGACTAACCTTACAACTGCAGGAGGAGGTGTCTTTTTTGAGGTTGGCAAGGTCAGGTTAATGGAAGTATAATTTACATAGAATAAAATTCATCTTTTTATTGTACAACTCTATGAATTTTTAAATTTATTTTATATATATATTATTTTAGGATACATTGATTACATAGATGTTACACAGAAATTTTAGGATCTATGAATTTTTACTAATGCGTACATTTGCGTACCCACCGCCACAATCAGGATGTAGAACTTTTCCATCACTCCAAAAAGTTTCTTCTTGCTCTTTGAGAACTTGCCACTGTATCTGCAACTCCAGCCCCTGGCAACCACTGATCTGTTTGCTGTCACTATAGGTTTGCCTCTTCCAGAATGATATATTAATGGAATCCTGTGTGCGTAGCCTGCAGTGTATAGCCTTCTGGATATCCGTCCAGCTTATTGTGTCTCAATAGTGCATTTCCTTTTATTGCTGAGTTGTTTCTTGATATGGATGTACCACAGTTTATCCATTCATCAGATGAAGGATATCAGCCTTGTTAATGATTTGGCTATTACAAATAAAGCCACTATAGGCTTTTGTGTACAAGTTTTTGTGTGTACACATGTTTTCATTTCTTTGTAGGTAAATATCTAGGAGTGAGATTGCTGGGCATATTGTATGTTTATGTTTAATGGTATAAGAAGCTGCCAAACTGTTTTTCAAAATGGTGGAACCATTTGGCACTTCTGCCAGCTATTTATGAGGTTCCAGCTGTTCCATGTCCTTGCCAACATTCGATATGTTCACATTGAAATTTTGTTTTAGCCATTTTAATACGTGGGTAGTAGTATCTTGTGGTTTTAATTTGCATTGGCCTGATCACCAATGGTGTAAAACAGCTTTTTCATGTGTTTATTGGCCATCTGTATATCTTCTTTGGCAAAGTATCTGCTCAAATCTTTTTTCCCCTTTATTAGAGAAGTTGTGGGTTCACAGAACAATAATGCGTAAAATACAGGATTCCCATCTACCACCCCACCACCAACACCCTACGTTGGTTTGGAACATTTGTTACAATTGAGAGCATATTTTTATAATTCTACTCTTGATTAAAGTCCAAGGTTTAGCTTAGGGTTCACTGTCTATGTAGTGTAGCTTTGTGGATTTTAAAAATTTTATTCTATTAACATATATACAATCTTACATTAACCCTTTTAATTATATTTCAGTGCTGTTAATTGTGTTCACATGTTGTGCTACCATCATCACTATCTATTACCAAAACATTTCCATCATTCCAAATAGGAACCCTATTCCCATTCCTTATCCCCATCCTGTCCCCTGGTAACCTATATTCTACATTCTGATTCTAAGAATTTGCTTATTCCAGTTGTTTCAAATCAGTGAGATCATGCAATATTTGTCCTTTTGTTTCTGGTTTATTTCATTCAACATGATGTCATTAAGGTTCATCCATGTTGTTGCATGTATCGGGACTTCATTCCTTTTTATGGCTGAATAATATGCCACTGAATGTATATACCACACTTTGTTTATCCATTCATTGGTTGATAGACACTCGCGTTGCCACCATCTTACGGCAATTGTGAATAATGCTGCTGCGCACATTCTAATGGGTTCTCGTTGTGGTTTTGACGCACAATGCCTTGATAGCTCATGCCATTGAGCATCTTTTCATGTGCCTTCTAGCCATTTGTATATCTTTGGAGAGATGTATGTTCAAATCTTTTGCCCATTTTTAATATACTTAAATGTTTGTCTTTTTGTTGTTAAGTTGAAGGCTATCTTTATATATACTGAATATTAATTCTTTATTGGGTATGTGGTTTCCATATGGGTTCTCCCATTGTGTAGGTTGTCTTTTTGCTTTCTTGATCACGTCCTTTGAGGAGCAAACATTTTTCTTTCCATTTTGATGAGGTTCAATTTATCTATTTTTTCTTTTGCATGTGTTTTGTGTATGAAGTCTAAGAAACCATTGCTTAATACAAGGTTCTCAAAATGCTCCCTTACATTTTCTTTTAAGAATTTGATAGTTCTAGCTCTTAAATTTTGGTCTTTGATCCATTTTGAGTTGATTTTTGTATGTGGTATGAAGTAGGGTTCTCTCCTTTTTTTTTGCAAATGGAGATGCAGTTTTCCCAGCAACATTTGTTGAAGTGGCTATTCTTTCCCAATTGAATAGTCTTTTCCACCTTGTCAAAAATCAAGTTGGCCATAAATGTGAGGGTTAATTTCTGAGCTCTCAACTCTACTCCATTGGTCTATATGTCAGTCTTTGTGCCAGCACCATGCTGTTTTGATTATTGTGGCTTTGTAATAAGTTTTATCATTGGGAAGTGTGAATCTTTCAACTTCTTTCTTGGTTTTCAAGATGGCTTTAGCTTTTCAGGGCCCTTTATCCTTCTGTATAAATTTGATGAGTGGCTTTTCCATTTCTGCAAAGAAGATTATTGGAATTTTGATTGGGATTGCATTGAATCTATAAATTACTTTGAGTAGTATTGACATGTTAATGATACTTAGTTTTCCAATCCATGAACCTGGAATATCTTTCCATTTATTTAGTTATTCTTTAATTTCTTTTAGCAATGTCTTGTAGTTTTCTGTGTATAAGTCCCTTACATCCTTGGTTAGATTTATTTCTACATATTTAAGTCTTTCAGTTGCTATTGTGAATGGGTTTTATTTTTTCTTGATTTCTTCTTACAATTGTTCATTTCTTGTGTATAGAATCACTACTGATTTTGAGGTGTGTGTTGTACCACGCCACTTTGCTGAATTCATTTATTAGCTCTAGGAGCTTTGTTGTGGATTTTTCAGGATTTTCTGTTTATAGGATCATATTATCTGCAAATAAGGAAGGTTTTACTACTTCCTTTCCAATTTGGATGCCTTTTATTTATTTCTTTTTTCTTGCTTAATTGTTCTGGCAAGAACTTCCAGTACAATTTTAAATAACTGTGGTGACAGTGGGCATCCTTGCCTTGTTCCTGATCTTTCAGCATTAAGTAGGATGTTAGCTGTGGGCTTTTAATATATGCCCTTTATCATGTTGAGTAAGTTTCTTTTTATTCCTAGTGTTCTATGTATTTTTATCAAGAAAGGGTGCTGTATTTTGTCAAATGCCCCCCCCCCTTTTACATCAATTGGGGTGATCAAGTGTTTTATCCCTTTCATTTTGTTAATGTGGTCTATTACATTAATTGATTTACTTCTGTTGAACCAACCTTACATACCAGGGGTAAATCCCACTTTATGATGGTGTCTAATTCTTTTAATTTGCTGTTGGAATCATTTTGATACTATTTTTTTCAGGATTTTTTGCATTTATATTCATAAGAGATGTGGGTCTGGTGTTTTCTTTTCCTGTGGTATCTTTATCAGGCTTTTGATATGAGGGTGATGTTGGCCTTGTAGAATAAGTTAGGGAGTGTTCCCTCCTTTTCAGGTTTTTGGAAGAGTTTGAGCATAATTGGAGTTAAGGTTTCTTGGAATGTTTGGTAGAATTCTCCTGTGAAACCATCTGGTCCTTGCTTTTATTTGTTGGAAGGTTTTTAATGACTGATTATATCTCTTTACTAGTAATTGATTTGTTGAGATCTATTTCTTCTTGAGTAAATGTAGAAGTTTGTGTGTTTCTAAGAATTTGTCCATTTCACCTAGCTTATCTAATTTATTGGCATACAGTTGTTCATAGTATCCACTTGTAGTTCTTTTTATTTCAGTGGTGTCGGTAGTAATGTCCCCCTTTTCATTTTGATTTTCATTATTTGTAGCCTTTCTCTTTTTTCCTTTGTCAGTCTAGCTAAAGATTTGTCAATTTTGTTGATCTTTTCAAAGAACCAACGTTTGGTTTTGTGATTCTCTTTTTCTCCACTCTGATCTTTGTGCTTGCTTTGGGCTTAGTTTGCTTTTCTTTTTCTAGTTCTTCCAGTTTTGAAGGTAGGTTGCTGATTTGATGTCTTTATTTTTTTATTTAAATAGAAGCACTTCAAGCTATAAACACTGCCTTCACTGCATCCCTTAAGTTGTATTTTCATTTCATTCATCTCAAGATACTTTCTAATTTCACCTCTGATTAACTCATTGGTTATTCAAATATACTTTGTTTAATTTCCACATATTTCTCCCTCTATTGTTGATTTCTAGGTTAATTCTGTTGTGGTTGGAGAATATACATTGTATGATTTCAATATTTTTGAATTTATTGAGACTTGTGAGCCAACGTATGGTCTATCCTGGAGAATGGTCCCTGTGCACTTGAGAAGAATGTGTATTCTGTTTTTGTTCTATATATGCAGTGTTCTATACAGTTCTGATAGAACTGGTTGGTTTGAGTATCATTCAAGTCCTGTACTTCCTTAGTGATCTTCTGACTAGATGTTCTATCCATTATTGAGGGTGGTGTGTTAAAGTCTCCTATTATTAATGTACAGCTATCAATTTCTTCCTTCAAATCTGCCAGTATTTGCTTCTTGTATCTTGGGCTCTACTGTTAGGGTCATATATGTTTGTAATTGTTATATCTTCCTATCAAATTGTTCCCCTTATCAGTATGTAATGACCATCTTTGTCCTTTGTTGCTGTTTTTTGACTTAAAGTCTATTTTATCTGATATCAATATATCCAGTCCAGCTCTCTTTTGGTTACTACTTGCATGATATATATATTTCCATCCTTTCATTATCAACCTACTTGTATCTTTGACTTTAAGGTGAGTCTCTTGCAGACAACATATAGTTGGAACATTTTTAAAGTCCATTCTGCCAATCTCTGCCTTTTGACTGGAGAGTTTATAATCTATTTACGTTTAAAGTCACTACTGATAATACAGGCCTTTCTTCTGCTGTCTTGCTATTTAGTCTTTGTAAGTCTTATACCATTTTTGTCCCTCACTTCTGTTAAAGCTCACTTTTATATTTATTTGCTTTCTTGTTTTTTATCATATTGAGTGCTTTCTTATTTTTATATGGATATATTTTTCATCTCTTTTCCTTGTATTTACCATGGGTTAAAATTTGACATCTTAAATATATGACAGTTATATTTGGTTTGCTACCAACTTAACTTCAGTAGCATGCACATATAATTTTCATATACCCTTTTATCTCCCTACCACTTTCTGTACTTGTTATCACTTGTATATTTGTATATTTTGTATGTCCGAAATCTAGACTTGTCATTACTTTTTTGCATTTGCATTTTAGTACCTATAGAAGTAAGAAGTGGAATTACCAAACAATACGCTACAATAGTACCTTTACCACAGGCCTTCATTTCTTTCTGCTGCTTTGAACCACTGTCTGTGTCCTTTCACTTCATTCTGAAGAACTCCCTTAAGCATTGCTTGTAGGGCAGGGCTAGTGGTGACATATTCCCTTGGCCTTCGTTTTCCTGAGAATGTCTTAATCTCTCCCTCGTTTTTAAAAATTTTGCCTGATATGAAATTCTTGGCTGGCAGTTGTTTTCCTTCAGCACTTTAGTTCAACCCACTGCCTTCTTGTCTCCATGTTTTCTGATGAGAGATCAGCATGCAATCTTATTGGCATTCCCTCTTATATAACATGTTGCTTTTCTCTTGCAGCTTTCAGAAGTTAATCCTTGTCTTTTGCATTTGGTAGTGTGATCAATATATGACGGGGTATATTTTTCTTCATGTTTATCCTGTTTGATATTCTCTGAACTTCTTGGATGTGCATATTCACATATTTTGCTTAGTTTGGGAAGTTCTCTGTCATTATTTCATTGACTCTTCCTTCTTCCCCTTTCTTTCTTCTCCTTCTGGGACACCCATAAATTGTATGTTGGTGTGCTTAATAGTGTCTCCTGACTGTCTTAGGCTATTTTCACCTTTAATTAATTTCTTTTTTCTTTCTGCTCCTTGGCCTGACTCATTTCGAATGCCTTGTCTTCAAGTTCACTGATTCTTTCTTCTGCCAGCTCCATTCTGCTCTTGAAAGCCTCCTGGGTGTTTTCCATTTCAGTTATTGTGGTCTTCAACTCCAGTAGTTCTGTTTGGTTCCTTTTTAAACTTTTTATCTCTTTCCTTAGACTCTCATATTGCTCGTTCATTGTTTTCCTGATATCCTGTAGTTCTTTCTCTGTACTTTCATTCATCTCCTTAAGCATTTTTAAGATCATTTTTTTTAAAGGCTTTGCTCAGTATGTCCACATTCTCAGTTCATCATTGGTGTTTTCTGTATTTTTATCCTCTTCCTGTGGATGGCCACCATTTCTTGTTTCTTTGTGTGTCTTATACTCTTTTGTTGCACACTGTACATTTTAATATTTTAAAATGTTAGCTCTGGGATTTACTCCCTGGGATGTCTGTTTCCTGTTTTTTTTTTTAACAGCTAGTGATAAGATAGATTTTCTTGAGCTTCAGCCCTCATATCAGGAAGCTCTGCCCCAGGTGAATGCACTGTGCAGGATTTTCCCTGTCTTACTGGGCCCCTGTCTTGTCCTGGGTTTTGCTTGTTAGTTGTTTAGAGTTTCCCTGTCCTGTCTGTGCCCCATGGCACAAACCTTCTTCTGGGTAACTGAAGCCAGCAGGCCTTTGTCCCAGTCTGTCCCCCTCTAGTTATTTACATTATATTCTTTGTCCTTTCATTGTCCCACTCTGCTTTTGCCTGGAGGGCGATTTCTGGGAGGAGGGGCACCCTGGGGAAGACTTTCTGAATTTGGTCTTTCCCAGCCAGTCTAGGGCTGGGGACCCACGAAGGGGGTACAGACTGGCTCCAAAGTGCCCTGTGGAGGTGTCAAGAAGGGCATCTTTGAATCTCCACTGCCTCCGCCCTTGCCCAGGGACAGTTGAAACAGTGGCTACTGCTGCTGCTGCTCTTGCCCTGGGCAGGTTGAAACAGTAGATGCCCTCAAAGCCAGGGCCCAGCCATCCAAATTCCCTAACCAAAATTTGCGATCAGTGACTGGCTGTGCACATCCCTTCCTATCAGCAGCAGCTACCCAGGACTGGACCCCATGGTGGGCTGCTGTGAGAGTGGGGCATGGGCCCCTGTAGCCCCTTGTGGAGAGAGCAGTCTACCGTTCTTTACCACGATTTATCAGCCTCTTCTCCCTGGCCTTACCTGGATGCTATACAGTTCTTCTGGCCCCTAGAGTTTGAACTCATTGTCTCTGAAAGTTCCTGTATAATAGTGGTTTTGGTGGAAGGGCTGAGTCCTGGAGCTCCCTACTCTGCCATCCTTCCCGGCAGTCTCAGACAAAACATCTGTTCAAATCTTTTGCCCATTTAAAAATGGGCAGTTAATTTAGGTTGTCTTGTGATTCAGTTTTGAGAGTTCTTTGTATATCCTGTATCCAAGCCCTTTATGATATATCATATATATATAACTTGAAAATATGTATTCTCTCACTCTATAGCATGTCTTTTCTCTCTTTTAACAGTGTATTTTGCAGAGAAGTTTTGATTTTGATGAAATGCACTTTACCATTTTTATTCCTTTTATGGAATAGCTTTTGTTGTCATGATCTTGGAAATCTTAGCCACACCAGAGGACACCACTTCTTGTCTTTATATTTATAGTGTGTTTCCTGTAGACAGCATAGGGTTGGGTGTTGCATTTTATCTACTCTGACAATCATAATTGCCTTTTAATTGGTGTGCCTAGGTAATTTACATTTCACATAAGGTTTATATGGTTGAACTTAAATCTAGCATCTTGCTAGTTGCATTTATTTGTTCTGTCTGCTCTTTGTTCCTCCCCCACCTTTCTCTGCCTGCTTTTGAGTTAGTGCATTATTATTTATAATTCTGTTTTATCTCCATTATTGGGTCATTATATATACTTAAAAGTGACTGTAGTGATTGTCCTAGAACTTTCAAACTAGACCTTTAATTTATTGCATTCTAAACAACATTATATCCATTCCTGTATAGTGCAGGAACCTCACAACCGTATACAACCAATTCCTCCACCTCGGTTTTGTGCTCTATTTTAAAGCCTCCCAGGTGAT
>PVKH010030314.1:0-12511 GCA_004027955.1 Chaetophractus vellerosus | reverse complement strand
TTAAGCTCTGCTGGTCTATAGGTTTTAGTCCCAAAAGGAGGAATGCTGCCACCAGGGAATGCAACAATGATTCCATTGAACTGTAATTTAAGATTGCTACCTGGCCACTTTGACATCCTCTTGCCTGTGAATCAACAGGCAAAGAAAGGAATTACTTTGCTGGCTGGGGTGATTGATCCTGACTATCAAGGGGAAATAGGACTACATCTATTTAATGGGGGTAAAGAAGAGTTTGCCTGGAATGCAGGAGATCATCTTGGGCATCTCCTAGTACTGCTTTAGGGTTTGCTGTACATTTAAAAATACTACAATCTTTCCCCTTAAATTTCATTTCAAAATTTATATTTTAGTCAAGTTATATATACCCTCAAAACCTAAGCTAAATATGTAAGTACTATTACTGCAGCTTATTATTTTTAAAAAAGCCATTGTATGTGTCAGCGTTAAATCATATAAACAGCACTAGAAGGGGTTATTGATCATATCTAGCTAGCTGTGTGTCCTCCTCTGATCCTCAAGGCTGAAGCTTGTGGGGCAGGCAATTGGGAAAGGAAAATCATGATTAAGTTGGAACCAACAACATGTTTTTGAACCCCAACAGAATTGACTGATACCATTGTCCATTCCTGTTACTTTTGATCTTGGTGACAAGGGTATCCTGGTGAAACTGGAACCAAGGAACTAAACATACACCTGGCTCAGGAGTCAGAGAAGTTAGCTGAGGATTCAGGGAAGGTAGAACAGTTGCAAGTCCAGCAGATGCTTCACACCAAACATATGGGCATCCACATTTGTTCCAGTTTTAAATTTCACAAGAATTTCCTTTGTGGCCCACTCAAACCAGAAAAAAAAATAATTATTGAAAATGTGCTTCTGCCTAGTCAAGTTAACACATTACAAAAGCATCATCACTTACTCAGTAACTTTTAAATATTATCAAACATAAGCACCATTTTCTAAGTTCTTGTGTATATCCAAAGAGAATGGCATGGAATGTTGGTGAAAGTAGATATCAGTACACAGAAATCTTCATGTTATGATTCTTCCCTCCTTTACCAATTTAGTCTGTTTCTTTTCTAGTTTGTTTTCTCTTCATATAGAATATTTTCTTTGGGACATCTTTTCTCTAACTTTTTATTTTGAAAATTTTGTAGTAGTTTGATATTATTTATGGATTCCCCCCAAAAAATATTGATTATTTTTGTAAACCAGTCTGTTCCTCTGGATGTGATACCTTTTGATTGCATTAAATTCAGAGGTTTTAAGTTTACTTGATAAATCAATTTAGGTCTTTGATTAGACCATGTCAGTAGGGCATGGCTCAGGGTCGTGTCCCCACCCGTTTTGTGTGCTATATAAAAAGACAATTCAAGAAGACAGAAGAAGATACATGCAGGAAGAGAGAAACTCCATGAATACTAGAGGAGAGAACTTTGTCAGTTTTGATCCTGCAGCCCTGGGAAGAGAAATGAACCATTCATCTGATAGTTTATAGCTGACCTTGTGAAGAGACCAGAGCAGCTGAGCCCGGAAAGAAATGAACCCTATGCCAGACTCCAAATGAGATCAGAAGAAGCTGGAACCATAGAGCCTTAAGAAGAAAAAGGAAGCCTGAACCCTTGCAGATATCAGTAACCATCCTTGGTGAGAAAGAACGCCTTATGGTACTTTGAGTTGGAGTCTTTAGGGTCTTGTAAGTGCAAACTTTTCAAACTTTTACTCCCCCCCCCAAATACTCTTTATGAAAGCAAACATATTTCTTGTACTTTGCATCAACACTCCTTTTGCTGACAAATACAATGTTCAAACCCTTAGAATAATAGAAAGAACATTAGAAGGAACACAGGTATTCCCTCCACCTAGATTCACATGTAACATGCTCACTTTATCATTATATCTCTATTGTTTGCCTCTCATTAAACACACACATGAATACATATACAGGCACATGCACACTTTCTTTTCTTTCTTGTGCTTCATTTGAAACATGAGCTTATAAACATTGTGACACCCCACTCCTAAATACTTCAACATGTACTCCATAGCATGAAAGATATTCTGAGAATCTACGGCTGTCTGACATAAATATAAAATGTACATAATTCTTTATGTTGAAAATATGTAATTGTCATTATCACCCTCTGGAAATTTAACATTAGCTAATATTACTACTTAGCATGCAATCCCAATTCATTATCCCCCAATTGTGGCTAAATGCCCTTCATATCTTTTTTCCTAACTACCAATCAAGTATCATGCACTGTATTTGCTTGTCAAGACCTCTCTGCCCTTCCCAGCCCCTGTCCTAGGACATTTCCACTTGCCCTTAATACAACAAACAAAGCATTTGTCTGGCACAGAAGGGACACGTAGACCCTGTTCTATTGCTCTAGTTTATATCTATTTTGATTGTTCATCCATGTCCTGACCCACATCCATTTGAGCCTTAACTATAATCTCAGCTCAGGTTGGTATGGCCATTTCTGTGAAATCTTCAATTCGCTTCAAACAACCAATTTGTCTCAAGGCCTACTGGATCTCTTTGGTTTTGAGCTTCTGATTGTGCCTTTTATTTAGTGAAATGTGTTCTGACAGTTTTTTCAAAGATCTGTAGCAGGAAGCCTTCAGTGTTAATGTAACAAAACTCCATAGCTACACTGTCACCTGTGTATTATTATTATTGTGGTATTATTTGAGCCTTAGACCAATAAGGTCTAGAGAAATCTGGTTCACATATTTAATTCTTTTTGGAATCAGAATTTTCAAATACAATAAAATCTTTATTTTAAAGTTTTCACCTGAAATATTGTTATAATATACTGACAATATGCCAGTATACTATAAATTTCTAGCTAAATATAGTTAACCTTATAAAACAAGTAGTTTTTAAATAAGTATTTATAATTCTACCTAGAAGAGTTTAATGCCAGCACTGTTTCAACATTTTTCAGAAACAAAGCTTCTACCTTAGTACAATTATGATGCCAAAGGAATATTTGTTACCTGAAATAGCAATGTGATTTGTGAATATTATATCTATTAGCTTCTTTAGAGTCACAGTTATTTTCATCAGTTCATATGCAATAATTGAAACATATGATACTGATCCAGTCCACCTTCAATTTAGATTATAAGAACTAACCCCCTATTATAATACTTAAAATTATCACAACTATAACATTATAGCAAATAAAACGAATATAAAATGATTTTATTAATTTGCTTTTAGTTCATTACTATTATTTCAATTAAAATTAAAATTGCTTCATATAACAAAAATGGCTTATACACCTGTATCATCTTATCATTTACATGCCCTTTTCACATGCACTTTCATCTAGTTTCTTAAAATGCCATAATTAAATTTCAACTGGACAGGGACCTATGTGAAATACCTATAAATCTTCTTTGTATCTAAGATGTCAATATTTTCTCTTCAATTTTTAAAGAAAAGTAAAACATTCTCAAAGGAATTTTTGTTAATGGAAAATAAAAACAAATTAAAAAATAAACTCAAACATTAAACTAAAAATAAAAAAATTCTCAAAGGAAGTTTTGGTAATAGCAAATAAAAAAAACAAGCAAATTTAAAAACTATTTTTTATACATGCATACATTTAAAACATGAAAGTGCTTTGAATATATTCACGTATTCATACATCACATTATTTGACTGCAATGGCTTGTGCAAGGGCTATCAGGTTCTATCCAGGATAGTATAAGCAAATCAGAACTTTAACTTAATACAGTTTGCCACATTAGAAACTAATTCCATTAATATGCTTCAAGACATTTGCTTTTCCCCCGCAATCTGTAAGTATCCAAAAGTCCTAATGCTGGCTAGTGCATAAGGTTTTTCATTATAGTAATTATGGATGAATCAATGATTCCTGTTAAGTTGTATCACTCAAGTGTGCCAAGGTTTGATTTTAGCCCAAGTTCAGTAAATTTATTTTGTTAAAACAATTGATATCTTGAGCAGCCAACAGAATATCAAAATAAAAAGTTATCTGAAGTTAAATGCACAAACAAATGATCCTCAACCACAAAATTATAAATGCAGTTTGGGATGGGGGTAGGCAGGTGGGGAGTTAATCCAAACTATAGCAATGAAGTCTTCAAATGACTTTCTGAACAGGGTTACTGATTGTTTCTTTCATTTCTTCTTGTGACTTTGAGCTCCCTTCAAAAAACAAGTTTCAGTGGAGAAACACAGCTGGTAATGTACTGGGGGCTCTTGAAGCTATACAAGATATGGTTGTTCTAAGTTACATGTGGTTTCCATATAAGCTTGTTGGCAAGGTAACCAGCTGGAAAGCAGGTTTAGTTGCCCCACCAGCCAAAGATTAATACAAGTAAATACAGCAATTCCACTTTCAGTATTTAGGCAGATCATTACTTATGAGCTAGCCAAATATGAGCACACTATTACAGGGACGTTTAAAGGTCTGAAAATTTGAAATAGGTTTTTAGGAGAATTCATCTACATAGACTTTAAATGCCTGCCATAAATGAAAGTGGTAGAAAAGTTGACCACACCAATGGTGAGCCCTTGTTAGGCTGGGGATTGTTGGTCTAATAACATATGTTGATTGGTCAAGAGGGTATGAACAGGAAGAATTATGTGGCAGGCTATATTCTAAATGCCAATTCACATTACTCTGTTCAAGCTACATTGAGATGTTAAACTGGCTTTCTATAGACTTTATAAAAGTAGATCCAGAAGATTAACAAACTGAAATCTTTGAGATCTCACAGATTGGAAATATGTACATAACTGCACCAGGTGTCAATTCTACTATACAATGCAGTTATAATCAGTTTTAGTTGCATATGTTTCCATTGTATTTTTTGTCTGTTTATGTTAAATCTGCCAAAGATGAGCATTGAAACCACTAAAATGCCTCTTTGAATTCTGTGCTGATTTTGTGGCCAGAATGCGGTGTGATCAAGAAGTTCAATCTTTTTACAGTGGCATAGGAAGACAGCAAAAATTTCCTAAAGTGCAATCGGTTTTCAAGTGAACTGTAGCTTGTTCTAAAACTTTTATTAAGTAGGTATGTTTGACAATATTGAAGTCATTTGTTTTGGTGCTATTTCAATTAATCTATATTTAGGCCCTTGTACCTTTTACATGTAACTTTTCACAAAGTATTTCTTTTATTTTCCATTCAGACAATTTATACATATATATATATATATAAATATCTTGCATACATGCCCTTAAACTTCTAATCTTATACTAACTCTTGGAGATTGTTGGACACAACTTGTCTTGGAAGAGAATGGGACCAGATACTGAAATTCCTTTGGGATTTGGGAATGATAGTTGGAAAGAAAACAATGCACACAATGGATTTATAGATAATCTTTGCTGTTAGTTTCATGTAATATATCTTGAACATTTTGACAAACATTTATTTTTGTAAGCCTAAAAGAGGATCTTTGAAAGTTAAAGAAACTTGACCAAAAGAACACAGGCACTTGAATGTTGAATGTCACCATGTGTGTGAAAGTATATATTCCATGCTAATGTGAGAATTTAATGTTAAGTCATATTAAACTCTTAAGTCAAATTAAGCAGACCCAGCAATGATAGTGTGGCCATAACTTTCTAATGTTAGCAAAAACAAAATTGGCAATTTGAAATTGAAACATGCCAAAGTTTTGACACACTGGTCTTAAGATATTAATGAAACACTTCAAAACATTGATATGAAGTCCAGATTGTCAGATGTTTGTTGGATGATTCTTGATTTGTTGTGCATGTATTTATTTTATTTTTTTAACTCAATGTTATAAATTACTCTGTTAACACAAAATAATAACTAAAAGAAAAATAACTCTGCTTTGGTTCATGGTTAAACTCCCCCCTTGTTTTTGTTCTTTACTCAATATTGAGGGATTTGGGATGATGTCCACTCTGACTGCTCTAGGCTGAGAGGGGACTTATATTCTATGGGGCAAAGGAAAGGAATTATTTTGCTTGTAGTTGAAGGTACACCTTGTTTGAGGAATGGGACTTGTCCATCATCATCATTTTGTTAGCTGTCCATGGCAAGCCCGAAGAAATGGAAACTTGAAGTTGACTACAACTCTACTGGGTTTCAGAGTATATAAAGAATTAAAAGATTTAAATCTCTGAGAAATATATTTAACAGTTATATTGAAAATTATAGATTCAAATAAAAGGAGTAGAAGAATCATGATTAAGGGAACTATAAATGAGCATAACTAGGTTATATTGGGGACATAGATTTTTATATTTTCCCAAATAAGTCCTGCCAAGGGGATGTTGATTTCATGAGACTGTGTGCCTTGCCTCTGGTGTCTGGATGTCCCTAAAGCCCTTGGGAGCACTTTTGTTTGAGGTTTGTTTATGCTGGCAGTTTGTGATATCTACTTGAGACCTGCATAAGGGTAACCACCAGAATGACCTCCCAACTCACTTTGAAATCTCTTAGCCCTAAAAAAAAATCTTTTTTAAAATTTAATGTTTCCTTTTTGTTTAAGGTCTTTTTCCAAATGCATTGCTGGTTAGCACTTAGTAATAATCCTTTGGTGCCAAGGAGGTTCATCCCCAGAAGTCATGTCCCAATCAGGGTAAATGTAATGAGTTTATTTTCTAAGTTTGGCTAAGAAAGAGGCCACATTTGTGTAACAAGGAGGATTTCAGGAGGTAACTCTTAGGCATTAATTATAATTAGGCTTAGTTTCATTATTATAGCAATGGCATTCATCAAGAATGAGGCTTGACATATTATTCTGTTTCCTTTTAATAGGTAAGGCTTATCTATTTCAGAGATACTTGCCATCTTATTTGCAAAAGTAGCAGGACTTCCCCAGGATGGAAATTTAATATTTTATTACCTACTGTGTGGGCCTCTATCTATCCATAAAACACACCTATTACAATAAGAATACATTTATATCCCATAGAAGTATGATTTAGGTACATTTTTCCCCATATACCACACCACTGTCAACATCCTATACTAGTGATGTACCTATTATATATCCTGAAAGAAATTTTTAAATTTGTATTATTGACTAGAATCCTCAGCCACCCCAGAGTTCACTCTCTTATATAGTCCTGTTTTATCCTCTGCCTTTCCTTCTAGCAACCTGTACAATCCAAAACTTTCCCTTTCAACCATATTCTCTCTCTCACACACACACACACACACACACACACACATTAGTGCTGTTAATTACACTTACATTGTCACACCACCATCACGTCCATCCATTTTTAAACCATTACAATCAACTTAATTATGAATTTTGCACAGATTAAGCATCAGCCTATCATTCTCTACTCCTATTCTATCTCCTGATAACCTATCTTCCAGATTCTGCCACTATGGGTCTGCTCACTATACTTAGTTCATATTAGTGAAATCATACAATATTTGTCTTTTATGTATGGCTTCTTTCACTCAACATAGGTCCTCAAAGTTGATCCATGTTGTCACATGTGTCGGTACGTCATTCCTTCTTACAGCTGAGTAATATTCCATCATATGTATATACCACATTTTGTTTATCCATTCATTTTTTGATGGATGCTTGTCTTGCTTCCATCTTTTGGCAATTGTGAATAATTACACTTTGAATATTGATATGCATATATCTGTTTGTGCCCATGATTTCATTTTATCTGAGTATATACCTAGTTGCAAGATTGCCACTTTATATGGCAATTCTATATTTAGCTTCCTGAGGAACTGCAAACTATCCTCCACAGTAGCTGCACCATTCTACATTACCACCAGCAGTGAATAAGTGTTCCTATTTCTCCATATGATCTCCAACACTTGTAGTTTTCTGTTCTTTGAAGAATAGCAGCCAGACTAGTAGGTGTGAAATGATATCTCATTGTAGTTTTGATTTTCATTTCCCTAAGAGCTGGCACATTTTTCATGTGCTTTTTAGTCAATTGTATTTCACCTTTAGAAAAGCATCTGTTCAAGTCTTTTGTCCATTTTCAAACTGGGTTGTTCGTCTTTTTATTATTGAGTTACAGGATTTCTTTATATGTGCTGGATATTAGACCCTTTTCAGATATGTGGTTTCCAAATATTTTCTCCCATTAAGTAGGCTGTTATTTCACTTTCTTGACAAAAGTCTATTAAGCACAAAAGTTTTTAATTTTTGGGAAGTCCCATTTATCTGTTTTATCTTTTGTTGTTCATGCTTTGGGTGTAGTGTTTATTAAACCATTGCCTACCACAAGATGTTGTAGATTCTTCCCTACATTATTTTCCATAACAGGGGTTCTTAACCTTTTTTGTTATATGAACCTCTTTGCCAGTCGGGTGAAAACCATGGACCCCTTACTAAGTCCACACTATACTGTGGATTATTTAAGAAATATATCACCCCTCTACCAACATGTCCCCACACGAATAATGTTCTTTTGAATTTCAATTCACGCTCATGGACCCCTTGTTAAGAACCCCTGTTCTAGAATTTTTATGTCCCAAGCTTTTACATATTTAAGTCTTTGATCCATCTTGGGTTAATTGATATATAGGGTGTGAGATAGGAATCCTCTTTAATTCTTTTGAAAATGAATATCCAGTTCTCTCAACACCATTTGCTGATGAGACTATTCTGTTCCAGTTGAGTTGAATTGGCAGTGTTGTCAAATATCAGTCAGCTGTAGCAGTGTGGGTCTACGTCATTCCTTCTTACAGCTGAGTAATATGATCCTTTTTATTTCTGTGGGGTCAGTGGTGATGTCCCATTCTCAATTCAGTTCCATTGGTCAATATGTCTGTTTGTGTCAAAACCATTCAGTTTTGACCACTGTAGCTTTGTAGTGTGCTTTAAAGTCTGGTAGAGTGAGTTCTCTAACTTCATTCTTATTCAAGATAATTTTGGCTATTTGGTGCCCCTTCCCCTTCCCAATAAATCTGATAATTAGCTTTTCCAATTCTGCAAAAAAATGCTGTTGGAATTTTTATTGGAATTGCATTGAATCTGTAAATCAATTTGGGTAGAATTGACATCTTAACAATATTTAATCTTCCAGTCCATGAATACGAAATGTCCTTCCACTTACTTGGGTCTTCTTTAATTATCTTTAGAAATATGTAGTTTTCAGTGTACATATCCTTTACATCCTAGGTTAAATATATTTCTAGATATTTGATTCTTTTAGTTGTTATTGTAAATGGATTTTTTTCCTGATTTCCTCCTCAGATTGTTAATTACTAGTGTATAGAAACACTACTGATTTTTGGGTGTTCATCTTGTATCCTGCCACTTTGATGAACTAATTTATTAGCCATAGTAGCTTTGCTGTAGTTTTCTTCAGGACTTTCTATATATAGTAACATATCATCTGCAACTAGTAAAAGATTTTCTTCTTCCTCTCCAATTTGGATGCCTTTTATTTCTTTGAGTATCCTAAGTGCCCCTGCAAGAACTTCTAAAACAATGTTGATAAGAGTGGTAACAGTGGACATCCTTATCTTCTTCTGAATCTTAGAGGGAAAGCCTTTAACCTTTCACCATTGAGTATGATGTTAACTGTGGGTTTTTCATACATGCCCTTCATTATGTTGAGGAAGTTTCCTTCTAGTTCCATATTTTAATGTGTTTCCATCAAGAAATGATGCTGAATTTTGTCAAGTGCCTTTTCTGAGCCAATAGAGATGATCATGGAATTTTTCACCTCCAATCTGTGAATATAGTATATTATATTGATTGATTTTCTTATGCTGATCCATCCTTACATACGTGGGGTAAAACTCCCTGGGGTTATTAATGTATTATTGGTTTCAATTTGCAAGTATTTTGTTGAGGATTTTTATATCTAAGTTCTTTAGAGAGATTGGTCTGTAATTTTCTTTTCTTGTAGTATCTTTATGTGGATTTTACTTTAGGGTGATGTGGGCTTCATAGAATTAGTTGCCTAATCTACCCTCCTCTTCAATATTTTGGAAGAGTTTGAGCAGGATTGGTCTTAGTTCTTTTTGAGATGATTGGTAGAATTCATCTGTGCAGCCATCTGATCCTGGGTTTTTCTTTATTGGGAGGATTTTGATGACTGATTCTATTTCATTACTTGTGATTGATTTGTTGAGATCTTCTATTTTTTCTTTCATTTTTGTAGTTTGTTTGTGTATTACTAGAAATTCATCCATTTCATTTAAGTTGTCCAACTTGGCATAAAAGTTTTCATAAGTATCCTCTTATGATCCTTTTTATTTCTGTGGGGTCAGTGGTGATGTCCCATTCTCATTTCTGATTTTATTTGCATTTTCTCTCTTTTTCTCTTTGTTAGTCTAGCTGTTTGTCAATTTTATTACTCATCTCATCAAATCAACTTTTGGTTTTGTTAGTTCTCTCTATTTTTTTTTTATTCTCAATTTCATTTATTTCGGCTCTACTCCTTGTTATTTCTTTCCATCTGCTTGCTTTGAGATCAGTTAGCTGTTCTCTTTCTAGTTCCTCCAGATATGCAGTTAGGTCTTTGATTTTAGCTCTTTTTCCTTTTTAATGTAGGCTTCTAGGGCTATCAATTACTTTCTCATCATTGACTTTGCAGCATCCCATAACTTTTGATTCATTCTGTTCTTGTTTTCATTTGCCTCAAGATATTTACTTAGTCCACTTGCAATTTCCTCCTAGACCCACTGATTGTTTAAGAGTGCTGTGTTTAACTTCCATATATTTGTGAATTTTCCAGTTCTCTGCCAATTATTGATGTTCAGCTTGTGGTCAGAGAATGTACTTGGTATATTTTCAATCTTTATATATTCTTTGAGACTTGTCCTTTGTCCTAAATGTGGTCTATCTTGGAGAATGTTCCATGACTGCTCGAGAAAAAAGTATATCCTGCTGTTTGGGGATGCAATGTTCTTTTTAAGTCCATTAGGTCTATTTCCTTTAATGTGTTATTCAAGCTTTCATTTTCTTTATTGTTTCTTTGTCTAGATATTCTGTCTAATGTTGAGAGTGGTGTACTGAAGTTCCCCATTATTGTAGAAGTGACTATTTCTCCCCTCAGTTTTGCCAGCTTTTGCCTCATGTATTTTGGGACACCCTGGTGAGTTCCATAACTATTTATGATTGTCTTCTTCTTGGTAGAGTGCCCCTTTTATTAATATATGCTGTACATCTTTGTGTCTTACAACAAGTTTACATTTAAAGTATATTTTGTCTCATATTACTATAGCTACCACAGTTCTTTTTGGTTACTGTTTTTGTGGAAAATAATTTTCCAAACTTTCACTTGCAACCTATTTTTGTCCTTGGGTCTAAGGTGAATTTCTTGTAGGCTGTATATAGGTAGATCATATTTTTTATCCATTCTTCCAATTGTGTCTCTTCATTGGGGAGTTTAATCCATTAACATTAAATATTATCACTGTAAAGGTAGTGCTTACTTCAACAATTCTTTCTTTAGATTTATATATGACATATCTTATTTTTGTTTCTCTTTATACCCTTTTAGTTACCCTTACAAATAATCTTATTTTATACCCTCTCCTACAAATCTCTCTTTGCTGTCTTTTCCTTTCAACCCACAGAACTCCCTTTCGTATTTCTCGAAGGGTAGAACATATGTTGACAAATTCTCTCAATTTTTGTTTATCTGTGAATGTTTCAATCTCTTCCTAATTTTTGAAGGACAATTTTGCTGGATACAGAATTCTTGGGGTGAAATTTTTCTCCTTTAGCACCTTATTTATGTGATTCAGCTGCTTTCTTGACTCCATGGTTTCAGATGAAAAATCAGCACTTTATATTATTATGTTATTGAGCATCCCTTTTATGTGATGGATCTCTTTTCTCTTGCTACTTTCAAGATTCTCTCTTTAACATTGGTGTTCAACAATCTGATTAGCATGTGTCTTGGTGTATATCTCTTAGGATTTATTCTCTTTGGAGTATGCTGTGCTTCCTGGATATGTACATCCATGTCCCACATAAACATTGTGGAATTTTTGGCCAGTATTTACTCAAACACTCCTTTTGCCACTTTTGCTTTCTCTCCTCCCTCTAGGACACCCATATTGCATATCTTTGAATATTTTCTGCTGTCTTTCAATTCCCTCCCCAATTTTTTTTCCACTTTTTTCTCTATCAGTTCTTCTCTCTGTGTGATTTTGGATGTTCTATTTTCTAATTTGCTAATTCTTTCCTCTACCTATTCATATCTGCTCTTTAGTGATTCTAGTGTAGATTTAATTTCTTCTATTGTGCTTACCATTGCCACAAGATATGTTATTTTTAAATTATGTTTACAATTTCTTCTGTATGCTCACCCAGTGTCCTCTTAATATTCCCTGTCTCTACAGTTATCTCCTTGAATTGATTTAGGAGATTTTTGTGGACATCTATGATTAGTTGTTCCAAATTCCACATCACTTTTATCATTTTATTTTTTTAATTTTTAATTTTAATTTTTAAAAATGTTTTAGATTATATAAATGTTACATTAAAAGTATAGGGGATTCCGATTTGCCCCCCTCTCTCCCTCTCCCACACTTTCCCA
>PVKH010030313.1:0-12510 GCA_004027955.1 Chaetophractus vellerosus | reverse complement strand
ATCAGTTTTAAAAACCAGGCAAGTTACTTCTTTAACTCATGGCTATGACCTTTGTTTCAGTTACAATCAATGCCTAATCACTGCTCTTACCTAATGCTCTCTGAATGCACCAGCTTCATCAGTTTTCAAAGCCAAACAACTTACTTGTTTAACTCATGGCTATGCCCATGTTCTCACTTCCAGTCAATGGCAAGTCAGTGGCTTTACCTAATGCTCTATGAAGGCACCGGATACTTTATTTTAGGAAAACAATATATTTCTTCATTTTATTCAATGCTGCACATTTGTTTTAAGTTAGAATGAATGTTAAATCACTACTTATACCTAACCACTGGGAATGCACTGGGCACAGGCATTTTCAAAACCAAGCCAGTTACTGGTTTAACTAGGGGCTCTGACCTTGATTTCCCTAACAATCACTCTCCAATCACTGCTTTTACCTAAAGCTGATTGAATTCACCAGGATCCTCAGTTTTAAAATCCAAGCTGGTTACTTGTTCAATTGACCCCAATTCCCCTGTTTTCACTCACATTCAATGTCTAGAGATTGGTTTCACTTAATGCTGTCTAACTGCACCAAGATAATCAGTTTTGGAAAGCAAGCAATTTACTTCTTTATTCAGCTGCTGTACCTTTGTTTTCAATTATAGTCAATGCCTAATAACTGCTACTACCTAATGCTCTGTGAAGCCCTTAGGATCATCAGTTTACAAAGCCATGCAAGTAAGTTGTTTTACTCGTGGCTATGCCCTTGTTTTCAGTTACAAACACTGCAAAATCACTGCTATTACCAAACACTCTGTGAATGCACCAGGATCATCAGTTTTAAAAACAAAGCTAGTTACTTCTGTAACTCGTGTCTATGCCCTTCTTTTCAGTTAGAAAAACTGCCAAATAACTGCTATTACCTAATGCTGTGTGAATGCACCACCATCATCAGTTTTCAAAGCCAAGCCAGCAAGTTGTTCAACTCATGGCTATTCCCTTTTTATCAGTTACAAACACTGCTAAATGACTGCTATTATGTAACACTCTGCCAATGCTCCAGGCTCATCAGTTTTCAAAGCCAAGCAAATAACTTTTTTATCTCATGGATATGTCCTTCTTTTCACTTACAAACACTGCCAAATCACTGCTATTACCTAACACTTTGTGAATGCACCAGCTGCATCAGGTTTCAAAGCCAAGGAAGTAACTTGTATAACGTGTGGCTATACCCTTGTTTTCAGTTACAAACACTGTTAAATGACTCCTATTATGTAACATTCTGCCAATGTTCTAGGCTCATCAGTTTTCAAAGCCAAGCAAACAACTTTTTTATCTCATGGCTATGCCCTTGTTTTCACTTACAAACACTGCCAAATCACTGCTATTACCTAATGCTCTGTGAATGTACCAGGATCATTGTTTTTCAAAGCCAAGAAAGTAATCTCTTTAACTCGTGGCTATGCCCTTGTTTTCCATTACAAACACGGCCAAATCACTGCTATTACCTAAAATTCTGTGAATGCAACTGCCTCATCAGTTTTCAAAGCCAAGCAAGTAACTTATTTAACTCCAGGTATGCCCTTGTTTTCACTTAAAATCAATGGGATGTCAGTGGTTTTAACTAATGCTCTAGGAAGGCACCAGATAATTTATTTTGGAAAACCAACATGATTTTTCCTTTTGTTCAATGCTGCACATTTGTTTTCAGTTAGAATCAATGTCAAATCACTCCTTATACCTAACCCCTGGCAATGAACTGGGCACATAAGTTTCAAAACCAAGCCAGTTACTTGTTTAACTCATGGATCTGAAATTATTTTCCCTAACAATGCCTGTCAAATCACTACTTTTACCTAAGGCTGCATGAATTCACTGGGAACTTCAGTTTTGAAATCCAAGCACATTCCTTGTTCAATGGATAAAAATGTATCTGTTTTCACTTACATTCAATGTCTAGAGCTTGGTTTCACCTAAAGTTCTGTAACTCCATCAAGATCATCAGTTGTGCAAAGCAAGCAATTTACTTCTTTATTTGGCTGCTGCACCTTTGTTTTCACTTATCGTCAATGCTCAATAACTGCTATTACCTAATGCTCTATGAATGCAACAAGATCATAAGTTTTAAAAACCAAGCAAGTTACTTTTCTTCCTCATGGCTATGCCCCTTATTTCAGTTACAATCAGTGACTAACCACTGCTAATATTTAACATTCTCTGAATGTGCGAGGATCATCATTTTTCAAATTCATGCAAGTTACTTCTCTAACTCATAACTATGCCCTTTTTTCAGTTACAATCAATGCCTAACCACTGCTCTTACTTAATGCTCTGTGAATGCACCAGTGTCATTAGTTTTCAAAGACAAGCAAGTAACTTGTTTAACTCATGCCTATGCCCTTGTTTTCAGTTACAAACACTGCCAAATCACTGCTATTACCTAATGCTCTGTAAATGCATGAGCATCATCAGTTTTCAAAGCCAAGCAAGTTAGTTGTTTAACTCATGGCTATGCCCGTGTTTTCACTTACAATCAATGGCAAGTCAATGGTTTTCCCTAACACTCTATGAAGACAACATATTTTATATTGGCAAACCAACATGCTTCTTCCTTTTATTCAATACTGCACAGTTGATTTCAGTTAGAATCAATGTCATATCACTCCTTATACCTAACACCTGAGAATGCACTGGGAACATTAGTTTTCAAAATAGTCAGTTTCTCATTTAACTCATGTCTCTTCCCTGTTTTCTCTAACAATGCCTGTCAAATCACTGCTTTCACCTAAAGCTGATTGAATGCAACAGGATTTTCAGTTTTGAAATCAAAGCTCATAATTTGTTCAATTGACAGCAAAACACCTGTTTTCACTTACATTCAATGTCAAGAGATTGGATTCACCTAATGCTCTGTAACTGCCCCAAGATCATCAGATTTGCAAAGCAAGCAATTAACTTCTTGATTTGGCTGCTGCAACTTTGTTTTCTCTTATAGCCAATGCCAAATAGCTGTTATTACCTAACACTCTGTGAATGCACCATGATCATCAGTTTTAAAAACCCAGCAAGTTTCTTCTCTAAGTCCTGGCTATGTCTTTTCTTTCAGTTACAATCAATGCCTAATCACTGTATTACCTAATGCTCTGTGAATTGGTCAGTATCATCAGTTTAAAAAACCCAGCAAATTTCTTATCTAACTCATGGTCATGCCCCTTTATTCAGTTACATTGAATGCTTAATCATGCTATTACCTAATGCTCTGTGAACTTGCCAGTATCATCAGTTTTAAAAGCCATGCAGATAACTTGTTTAACTCGTGGCTATACCCTCTTTTCAGTTACAAACATTCCCTAGTCACTGAACTTACATAACTGTCTCTGAATGCACCAGCTTCATCTGTTTTAAAAGCCAAGCATGATACTTGTTTAACTCATGGCTTTTTTCCCTTACAATCAATGGCAAGTCAAAGGTTTTACCTAATACTCTATGAAGACACCAGGTACTTTATTTTGAAAACCAACATATATATTCCTTTTATTCAATGCTGCAACCTATCGTTATCCCTAAACTTAACCCTAACCCAAACAATAACCATAAAACTTACCCTAACCATAACCCTTAACCTAACCCTAACCCTTACCCTAACTTTAACCCTAATGCTAAACCTAACAATAACCCTAAATGTAACTCTAATACAAACCCTAACCCTAACTCTATCCCTATCTGTAAACCTGCCCTAATGCTAAACTTAACCCTAAACATATCCATATCCCTAACTCTTATCCTAACCCTAACCCTAACCAAAATCTTAACCCTAACACTAACCCTAAACCTAAACCTTACCCTAACCCTAACCCTTACCTTAAACCTAACCCTAACATAAACATAAGCCTAAGGCTAACCCTAACCCTATTCCTAACTCTAAACTTAAAACTATTCCTATCCCTAAACCTCACCCAAACACTAACCCTAATGCTATCCTTAACACTTATCCTAACCCTAACCTTAAACCTAATCATAACCCTAACCTGAAACCTACCCATATTGCCAACAATTAACCCTAACCCTAAATCTAAATCTATCCATAATCCTAACCCTAAGCTTAACCCAAACCAAACCCTCAACCTAAACAGAACCGTAATGCTAAATGTAAACTTAAACATAACCTTATACCTATACCTTACCCATACACTAACCTTAACCCTACCACTGATGCAAAACCTAACCCTAACCCTATCACTACCTCTAACCCTAACCCTAACCCTAACCCTATCACTATCCTTAACTCTTAAACTAATGCTAACACTAACCATTACCTTAACCCTAACCCTAATATTGACCCTAAAGCTGAAACAATATCTAACCCTAACCCTAATCTTAACCCTAACAATAACCCTAACCCTAAACCTAAAGCAAAAACTTACCCTAACAATAATACTTACCCTAATCCTAACCCTAAGAAAAAGATTAACCTTAGCCCTAACCCTAACCCTAACTGTAACCCTAATGCTACACAAACCCTGATCCTAATCCTAACTCTAATACTAACTCTAAACCTAGCCCTATCAGTATCCCTAAACCTAACCTTAATCCTAACCCTAACCCTATCTCTATCCCTATTATCCTGACCCTAACCATAACCCAAACCCTAACCCTAACCCTAACACTAACACTAACAAACACTAACACTAACACTAACACTAAACCTGATCCTACCAGTGATGTAAAACCTAACCCTAACCCTAATCTTAACCCTACCCAAATCCTAAACATAACCCTTATCCCAAGACTAAACCTTACCCTAAACAAAACCTTACCCTAACCCTAACCCCAACCAAACCTTAATTCTAACCCTAATTCTAACCTTAACCCTAAACAACTATAACCATAATGCTAAACCTCACCCTATACCCAACCCTAATTCTAATACTAACCCTAAACCTATCCCTATCCCTAACCCCAACCCTAACCCTAACCCTAACTCTAGCCATAACTGTAAAGCTAACCTATCCTATCTTTATCCCTAAATCTAAACCTAACCCTAAACATAAACCACCCATAACAGAAACCCTAAACCTATCCCTAACACTATCCCTATCCTTAATGCATACCCTAACCTTAACCCTACAGTTGATATAAAACCTAACTGTAACCCTAATGAACCATAACCCTAAACCTAACACTAAATCTAATACAAAACCTAACCCTAACTCTAACCCTATTGCTATCCCTAACCCTAACACTAACCCTAAACCTATCATTATCCCTAACCTTAACCCTAACCCTAATCCTAACCCTAACCCTACTGCTGATGCAAAACCTAATCCTAACCCTAATCTTAACCTTACCCCTAATGCTAACCCTAAGCCTAAACCCAACCCCAACCATAAAACTTACCCTAACCATAACCCTTACCATAAACCTTACACTAAACCTAACCTTAATTGTAACCTTAACCCTAAACCTAAACTTAAACCTAACTGTAACTGTAATGCTAATCTTAACCATAACCCTAACTGTAACTCTAATAATAACCCTAACCCTAACTCTATTCCTATCCCTAACCCTAACCCAAATGCTAACCTTAACCCTAATCCTATCCCTATCCCAAACTCATATCCTACCCCTAACCCTAACCAAAGCCCTAACTCTAACCCTAACCCTAACCTTAATCCTAACACTACCACTGATGCAAAACCTAACTCTAACCCTAATCTTAACCCTAACACTAGCCCTAACCATTAACCTTATCCTAACCCTAAACCTTACCCTAAACTTAACTCTAAACCTAACCTTAATCCTAACCCTAACCCTAACCCTGACACTAAAGCTAACCCTATCCTATCTCTATCCCTAAATCTAAACCTAACCCTAAACATAAACCATTCATAACAGTAACCCTAAACCTATCCTTAACCCATACCCTACCTAATCAACTGTAACCATCAACCTAACACTAAATATAATACTAAACCTAACCCTAACCCTATTGCTATCCCTAACCCTAATAATAACCCTAACCCTATCATTATCCCTAACCTTAACCCAAACCCTAATCCTATCTCTAACCCTACCGCTGATGCAAAACCTAACCCTAACCCTAATCTTAACTGTAACTGTAACCCTAACCCTAAACCTAACCTTAACCCTAACCATAACTCTATTGCTAAACTTAAACATAAGCCTAACTGTAACTCTAATACTAACCCTAACCCTAAATCTATCCCTATCCCTAACCCTAATCCGAATGCTAACCTTAACCCTAACCCTATCCCTATCCCTAACTCTTATCCTACCTTTAACCCTAACCAAAGCCCTAACTCTAACCCTAGCCCTAACCCTAACACTACCGCTGATGCAAAACCTAACTCTAAACCTAATCTTAACCCTAACACTAGCCCTAACCATTAAACTTACCCTAACCCTAAACCTAAATCTAAACCTAAACCTAAACCTCACCCTAACCCTAACCCTAATCCTAAACCAACCACTAATGCAAAACCAAACCCTCAACCTAAACCAAACCATAAGTCTAATTATAACCCTAACCATAAACCTAACCCTAACTCAAAACCTAAACCTAAACCTAAACCGACCACTGATGCAAAACCCAATGCTAACCCAAATCTTAACCCTAAGACAAACACAAAACTTAAACTTTACCCTAAAGCTAACCCTAACACTAATCTTACTCCTAACTCCACCCCTAACCTTAACCCTAACCCTAAACCTAGTCCTATCCCTAACCCTAACCTAAACCTTATCCCTAACACTTAACTAATGCTAATCTTAAACCTAATCATAACCCTAACTGTAACACTACCCCTTAAACCAACCCTAAACCATAACCGTAAATCTAACCCTAACCCTAACCCTAATCCTAACCTTACAACTAATGCAAAACCAAACCTTCAACCTAAACTTAATGCTAACTCTAATTCTAAACCTAACCCTAACCCTAGCCCTATCCCTCACCCATAACCTAATCCTAACCCTAACGCTGATGCAAAACAAACCCTAACCCTAATCCTAACCTGATCACTATCCTTAACCCTAAACTTAACCCTAACCTGGTCGCTATCCCTAACTCTTATACTAACACCAACTCTAACCTTAACACTCACCCTAACACTACCACTGATGCCAAACCTAATACTAACAGTAAAATCTACCATAACATTAACCCTAACCCTAACCCTAACCCCATCCTTAACCCTAACCCTAACCCTAACCCTAACCCTAAACCTAACCCTAACCATAACCATAATCCTAATGCTAAATGTAAATCTAAACCTAACCCTAAAAATAAAACTAAACCTAACCCTAACTCTATCCATATCCCTAAACCTAACCCTAACTGTAACTGTAAGCCTATCCTTATCCATAATTCTTACCCTAACCCTAACCCTAACCCTAACACCAACCCTAACCCTACCATTGATGCAAAACCTAACCTTAACCCTAATCTTAATCCTAACCCTAACCCTACCCCTAACCCTAAACCTTACACTAACCCTAAACCTTACCCTAAACCTAACCCTAACCTTAACCCTAACCCTAACCCTAACCACTATCCCTATCCCTATCCTTAACCCTAACTCAAACCCTAACCCTAAACCTATCCCTAACACTTATTCTAACCCTAAACTTAAACCTAATCATAACCCTAAACCTAACCCTACCACTTACACCAATGCTAAACACTAATCCTAAATCAACTCTAATCTGAAACCTAACCATAAACCTAACCCTATCCCTAATGCTTACACTAAACCTTACACTTAAACCTATCCATAACCTTAAACCTAACTGTAACCTTAATGCTAAACCTAACCCAAACCCTTATCCTAACCCTACTGCTGAAGCAAAACCAAACCTAAACCTAAAGTTAACCCTACCTCTAATGCAAAACCTAACCCTAACCATGACCCTAAACCTAACCTTAAACCCAATGTTAAATCTCACCCTAACACTAAACCTAAATCTAATACTAACCCAATCCTTTACCTTAACCCTAAACCTAAGGTTTAGACCTTACCCTGACCATAACACATACCCTAACCTTAAACTAACCCTGACACTTATCATAACCCTAACCCTAGCCCTAACCTTAACCCTAAACCTAACACTAAGCATAACCTAAACCGTAACCCTAATGCTAAAGCTAACCCTAACACTAACCCTAACTCTAATACTAACACTAATCCTAAACCTATCCCTAATCCTAACCCTACTGCTGATGCAAAACCTAATATTAGCCCTAATCTTAACCCTAACCTTAATCTTAACCCTAACCCTAACCCAAACCCAAAATATTACCCTAACCATAATCTTTAATCTAGCCCTAAACCTAAACTAATGATAACCCTAACTGTAATCCTAATGCTAAACCTAAATCTAAACATAACCCTAACTCTAATACTAGCCCAAAGCCTAACTCTATCCCTATCCCTATCCCTAACCCTAACCCTAACCCTAACCCTAACCCTAACCCTAACCCTAACCCTAACCCTATCCCTATCCATAACTCTTATCCTAACCCTAACCCTAACCAAAACCCTAACCTTAACCTAATAGTAACTCTAACCCTACCGCTGATGCAAATCTACCCTATCCTAATATTAAACCTAAACCTAACCTTAGCCTAACCATAAACCTAAACCTTACCTAACCATTACCCTTACCCTAAACCTAACCCTAACCCTAAGCTTAACCCTAATGCTAACCCTAATCCTAACCCTAATGCTAAAACTATCCCTATCCCTAACCCTAATTGAAACCCTAACCCTAACCCTATCCCTAACTCATATCTTAACCCTAAACTTAAACCTAATCATAAAGCTAACCCTACCCATTACACCAACCCTAAACCCTAACCCTAACTCTAACTCTAAGCCTAACCCTAACCATAATCCTAAATGTATCCCTAATGCTTACACTAAACCTCATACATAAACCTCTCCATTACCCTAAACCTAACTGTAACCCTAATGCTACACCTAACCCACACCCTAATCCTAACCCTAATGCTAAAGCAAAACCAAACCAAAACCAAACCTTAACCCTAACTTTAAGGCAAAACCTAACCCTTACCCTGATGCTAAACCTAACCTTAAACCTAATGCTAAATCTAACCCTAACACTAAACCTAATTTTCATACTAACCAAAACCCTAACCCTATCCCTTACCCTAACCCACACCCTAAACCTACCCCTAACCTTAACCCATTACCTTAACCTTAACAATAACCATAACCATAACCATAACCATAACCATAGCCATAACCATAACCCTAATGCTAAAGCTAACCCTAATACTAAATCTATCTCTAATACTAACCCTAACCCTAAACCTATCCTAACCCTAATGCTAACCCTAAACCTAATCCTAAACCTTACCCTAACCATAACCCATGCCCTAACACTAACCTAAACCTAACACTTACCCAAACCCTAACACTGGCCCTAAACTTAACCTTACCCCAACCATAACCATAAACTTAACTGTAACCCTAATGCTAAACCTACCCTAATACTAACCCTAACACTACTGCTGATGCAAAACCAAACCCTGACCCTAATCTTAACCCCAAGCCTAACCCTAAACTAATTGTAACCCTAACCCTAAACCAAACCCTAAACATTACCCTAACCATAACCCTTACCCTAACCCTAACCCTAACTGTAACCTTAAGCCTAACTTAAACCCTAAACCTAACCCTATCCCTAAAACTTATCCTAAACCTAAACTTAAACCTAATCATAACTCTAAGCCTACCCCTTACACGAACCCTAAACCCTAAATCTAAATCTAACTCTAAGCCTAACCCTAACCGTTACCCTAAACCTATCCCTAACACACTAAACTTTATACCTAAACATATCCATAATGCAAAACCTAACCATAAACTTAATGCTACACCTAACCCAAACCCTAATCCCAACCCTACTGCTAAAGCAAAACCAAAACTAAACCTAACATTAAACCTACCTCTAATGCAAAACCTAACCTTAACCCTGACCCTAAACATAACCTTCAACCTAAAGCTAAATCTAACCGTAACACTAAACATAACCCTAATATTAACCAAAACCCTAACCCTATCCTGTAACCAAACTCTAACCTTAAACCTAGCCCTTAACCCTAACCATAACCCTAAACACATCCGTAAATTAAACACTAATGCTAAAGCTAACCCTAACACTAACCTTAACAATATTACTAACACTAACATTAAACCTCTTCCTAACCCTAGCCATAACCCTAATCCTAAACCTAGTCTTAAACCTTACACTAACTATAAAACTTACCCTAACCCTTACTCTTACCCAACCCTAACGATAGCCCAAAATTTAACCCTAACCCTAACCCTAACCATAAATCTAAATATAACCCTAATGCTAAAACAACCCTAATACTAAACCTATCCCTATTCCTAACTCTTACACTAACCCTTACCCTAACCCTAACCCTACATCTGATGGAAAACCTAAACCTAACCCTAATCTTAACCCTAACCTTATTTCTAACCCTAAGCTTAACCATACTGTTGATGCAAAACCTAACCCTAACCCTAACCCTAACCTTAACCTTAAACCTTACCCTAACTCTAACCCTTACCCTAAACCTAACCTTAACCTTAATCTTAACACTAACCATAAACCAACCCTAACACTATCCCTATCCCTAACCTTAACCCAGACCATAACACTAAACCTATCCCTAATACTTATCCTAACCCTAACCTTAAACCTAATCATAACCCAAAACCTACCCCTACCCCTTACACCAGACCCTACACCTTAAACCTAAATCTAACTCTAAGCCTAATCCTAACCCTAAGCCTAACACTAACCCTAACCCTAACCCTAAATCTAACCCTAACCCTATTCCTATCCCTAACTCTTATCCTAACCCTAACCCTAACCATAACCTTACCAATGATGCAAAGCCTAAACTTAACCCTAAATCTAACCATAACCCTATCCCTAACCCAAATCCTAACCCTAACCCTAATCTTACCACTGATGCAAAAACAAACCCATCCCCTAATCTTAACCATAAACCTAACCCTAACCCTAAATGTGACCCTAAACCTTACCCTAACCCTAACCCTTACCAAAACCCTAACCCTAAACCTAACCCTAAACATTACCCTAACCATAACCCTTAGCCTAACCCTGACCCTAACCCAAACCTTAAAACTAACCCTATCTCTAACACTTATCATAAACCTAAACTTAAAACTATTCATAACCCTAACCTTAGCCCTACCCATTACACCAACCCCAAACCTTAATGCTAAATCAAACTCTAAGCCTAACCCTAACTGTAACCCTAAACCAATCCCTAATGCTTACAATAAAACTTATACATAAAACTATCCATAACCCTAAACCTAACCATAACCCTAATGCTACACCTAACCCAAACCTTAACCCTAACCCTACTGCTAAAGCAAAACCAAACCTAAATTTAACCTTAACACTACCTCTAAAGCAAAACATAAGCCTAAACCTGACCCTAAACCTAACCTTAAACCTAATGTTAAATCTAACCCTAGCACTAAACATAACTCTAATACTAACTGAAACCCTAACCTTATCCCTTACCCTAACCCTAACTATAACCCTAGCCATGACTTTAACCTTAACCCTAACCCTAACCCTAACCCTAATGCTAAAAATAACCCTAAAGCTAACCCTAAAACTAATACTAACCCTAACCCTAACCCTGTACCTAACCATAAACTTAACCTTAACCATAAACCTAACCTTAAACCTTATTCTAACCATAACATTTACCCAAACCCAAACCCTAACACTAGCCCTAAACTTAACCCTAACCCTAACCATAACCATAACACTAAATGTAACCCTAATGCTAAACCTAGCCCTAATACTAATCCTAAACCTAACCCTATCCCTAACCATAACCCTAAACCTAACTCTATCCCTATCCCTAACACTTATCCTAACCCTAACCCTAACCCAAAACCTACCACTGATGTAAAACCTAAACTTAACCCTAATCTTAACCTTAACCCTATCCCTAACCCTAACCCTAACCCTAACACTAACCGTAACCTACCACTGATGCAAAACCTAACTCTAACCCTAGTCTTAACCCTAACCCTAACTGTAACTCTAAACCTACCCTAACCCTAACCTTTACCTTAAACCTAAACCTAACCCTAATCTTATCTCTAACCCTAATCCTAACCCTAACCCTAATGCTAACCCTATCCCTATCCTTAACCCTAATCCAAACCATAACCACAACCCTATCCCTAATACTTAACCAAACCCTAAACTTAAACCTAATCATAAAAATAACCCTAACCCTACTCCTTAAACCAATTCTAAACCCTAATACTAAATCTAACCCTAACCCTAACCCTGACCCTAACCCTCACCCTAAACCTAACCCTAACACTAACTGTAATGCTAAACCTTACCCAAACCGTAACCCTTACCTTAAACCTAAACATAACACTAATCTTATCTCTAACCCAAATACTAACC
>PVKH010030312.1:0-12510 GCA_004027955.1 Chaetophractus vellerosus | reverse complement strand
GAAGCTGGCCCGCACAGAGAGCTGACGCAGCAAGATGGCTGTTTTAGTCAGCCAAAGGGGTGCTTCACAATATACCAATAATTGGTTGGTTTTTATAAAGGGTATTTATTTAGGCTAGAAGCTTACAGTTACCAGGTCACAAAGCATAAGTTTCTTCCCTCACGAAAGTCCACATGTTGGAGCAAGACAGCTGCCGATGTCTGCAAGGGCTCAGGCCTTTGGGTTCTTCTCCCGCCGGGGCTACATTTCTCTCTGGGCTTAGGGCTTCCTCCATAAGGTCAGCTGTAGACTAGCAGGTGAACGGCCCTCTCCAACATCAGAACTGCTTCTCAAAAATCTGCTTCTCAAATCTGCTCCCTCTGTCTTTGGCCTTGCCTTTTATACTGGAGACCACACCCACCGAGGGGTGGGGCTCAATGCTCTACTGACACAGCCCAGTCAACGCCCTAATCATAACCCAATCATGCCCAGATGAACAGATCAGTTTACAGGCATGATTGAATATGGATTTTTGGAATTCATAATTACATCAAACTGTAGCAAGCACCATTTGCTTAATTAAAACTATTAAATTTGCATAAGTTAAAATATAGCTAAAAAGCATAAAGATTAGAAAGGAAGAAATAAAATTGCCTATGTTTGAAGAGAGCATTATGTTTGTCATCTATATTTGTTTATGTAGATAATTCTATGGGATCTACAAAACAACCAGTAGAACTAATGACTGAATTTAGCAAGGTCATAGGATAGAAGGTTAATATAAAATAATCAATTATATACTAGCAGCAAAGAATTGGTGAATGAAATAAAAGAACAATTCTATTTACAATGACATAAAAAGCATTATATATTAGGAAGTATATAAAATTTTTACACTGAAAACCACAAAACATTGCTGAGAGAAATTACACAAGAACTATGTAAATGGAAAGGTATTCCATGTTCATAAATTGGAAGATTCAATCTTGTTGAGTTATCAATTATCCCCAAATTGATCTGTTGATTCAATGAAATTCCTATCTTAATTCCAGCAGACTTTTTTTTGGGTAAAATTTGACAAACTAATTTAAAAATGTATTTGGAAATGAAAAGGATTTCGAATGTCCAAAACAATTTTGAAACAGAACAAAGATGGATTATTTATACTACTTGACTTCAAGATTTACTATAAAGTTACAGTAAACAGGATAATATGGCACTAGTGTATTAGTCAGCCAAAGGGGTGATTCGCAATATACCAACAATTGCTTGGTCTTTATAAAGGGTATTTATTTGGGGTAGAAGCTTACAGTTACCAGGCCACAAAGCGTAAGCTTCTTCCCTCACCAAAGTCCACGTGTTGGAGCAAGACAGCTGCTGACGTCTCCAGGGTTCAGGCTTCCGGGTTCCTCTTTTCCCGGGGCTGCGTTTCTCTCCGGGATTAGCTTCTGTTTCCTCCACAAGTTCAGCTGTAGACCATGAGGCTCTCTACGCTTTGCGTCTCTCCACAAGACCAGATATAGGCTATCAGGTGAACAGCTCACTTTTCTTCTCCTGGAGCACTCCTCTCCAACATCAGAACTGCATCTCAAAAATCTGCTTCTCAAATATTCTGCCTTGCCCTTTTCACTTGAGACCACACCCAGTGAGGGCCGGGGCTCAACGCCCTAATCATAACCCAGTCATGCCCAGATAAACAGATCAGTTTACAAGCATGATTCAATATCGATTTTTGGAATTCATAATTACATCAAACTGTAACAACTGGACTAAGGTCTGAAAAATAAATCAATGGAAGAAAAATAGTCCAGAAATGGACCCATATCTGTACAGTCATTTAATTTTCAGTGAAGACACCAAATCAATCCAACGAGAAAAGGAAAATTTATCTAAAAAATGGTTCTGGAATAACAAAAGATCCAAGGGGGAAAATGAACCTCAACCTTCACCTCATACTATACAGAAAACTTAATTTGAAATGGGTCATATATCTAAACACAAAAGCATTTAGCCACATATAACTGATAACTGGACTAATGAGGCTTAAACAAACAGAATTTATCTTTTACTCATAACAAGCTATTCAGATAGTTGTTTGCTGGAATTGATTCAGTGGCTCAATCCTCATGGTTGCAAAATGACTGCTGTAGTTTTTTCTATCAAGTCTACATATAAAGCAGAAATAAGGAAGAAGGAAGGAAGTGTGATGCTTTAGTTTCCTAGGCTGCTCAAGCAAATGCCATGAAATGGTTCAGCTTAAAATGGGAAATTATTTGCTGATTTTTTTCAGGCTGGGAAAATGTCCAAATCAAGACCTCATCACTGCAATGCTTTCTCCCCGAAGGCTGTGGTATTCTGGGGCTGGCTGCTGGTGATTCTTGGCTCCTGTAGCACATGGCAAGGCATATGGTGGTATCTCCTGGTCTCTTCCTTCTCCTCTGGGTTCCACTTCAGCTTCTTGCTCCTAGTGACTTTCTTTCTTTCTGTAGATATTTTATTATTTCATAAAGGACTCTACTAATAGGATTAGGACCCATCCTGGTTGAAGTGGACCACACCTTAACTGAAGTAACCTCATCAAAAGGTCTGACTTACAATGGGTTCACACCGAGAGAAATGCATTATATTTAAAAACATATTTTTCTGGGGATACAACTTTGAAACACCACGTCTGACATCTGTCACTGTGATTTTGTAACAAAAACAAAAGGTTTCCAAGACACACTCCTTTTCCCAGCAGAATTTCATTGGCTAGAATTGTATCCCATGACCACCCAGGTGCGTGGGAGTCTGGAAATAGGAATATTTATCTTTCCAGGTTTTAGAGGTAGTAGAGGCAGGAGGGCAGTGGGTTGAAAGCCAACCAAGAATCACTGCCACCATATTCATTTCTGAAGAAATTTCAGGAATGAATTTTGCTATTTTCTCTGCCTTGTTAAATAAATCTTTAGGCAGAAAATGATTCAGTGTTAATTATTTAGTGTGTTCTTTTCTATATGTTCCAAGAATCCTCCTGCAAATAAAATATTTATGGATATTCAAATGAAATATTTTACACTGATAGGCCTAGCAATTTTAATGCAATATTTTTAGTACTTACAATAGTTCTGTACCTTCCAGCTCTATATTTGCTTCCCACAGTCCTTCTAAAATATAAAAGAATTAGGAAAATGATGTTTTTCTTCTACCCACTCCCCACCCTAGTCTTCAGCGGCTTCCCCTTAGCATGTATAAGAATACGAATAGCAATGGGACAACATTGAGAATGATGTGCTTAGGTCTAATGTCACAGAATCAGATTCTGAAGTTTGGAAGGGTCTGAAGAGGTATTCTCTGTGGCAGAAGCTTTTGTTACTGCAGCCTCATCACAGCTCTGGCATTTTGGAATCTGGAATTTTGAAATTGATACCTTCCCTTACATTGCATATTCATGTAGTTTGAGGGCTAGAATGATCCAATATTTGGTCACCTTTGTATAAGAAGGGAAAAAAGCAGAATCTTCCTTTCTGTATAAATTTTAGGAAGAGGAGGAAACTACAATTTATGAAATTGGGGATAACTAAAAAATTATTGCTTTCAGAGAGAATATAAAAATTATGGCTTAAATACTGTTATCGGGAATTTGTTAATATAAGCGAGTTCCAAGATTTGTCAACAGGGTTGTGGTAGATTTTGTACCCCAATTTAGACATGTTCTTAATCTTAATCCATATTCCTGTGGGTGTGAACCCCTTGTAAAGAGGATCTCTTGAAGATGTTATTTTAAGTTAAGGTGTGATGCAGCTGAATGACTTTGGGACTTAATCTGGATTACTGGAGGCATTATAAAGAGAAAGAAACTGAAAACCAGAGTCAGAGAAAGCCTCAAGGAGGAGCAAGAAGTTGGAAGTCAGTGAAACCTAGAAGAGAAAGGAGAGGACATTGCCATGTGACATGAGGCAGGGATTCAAGTCAAGGAAACTCAAGGATTTCTGGCAGCTAGCACCAGAATGTGACAGTCTTGGGGAGATAGCATTGCTTTACTGATCCTTTGATTTTGGACTTCTCCTAGACTCAAAACTGTAAGCCAAAAACTTCCCTTTGTTTAAGCAAACTCATTGTGTGGTATTTGTCATTGCAGCCTGGAAAACTAAGACAAGGGTCAAAGTAGACAGCAGCCTATTTTCCTCCACATCTAGATCTGTGATGAGGGCTGATGGGTAGGGAGATTATGTGAGCACTGCCAGATCATCAAGACATTCTGAGTTACCACAGAAACATTAGCTATGTCTCTTAGAGTTTTAATGCATGTTTTATAAATTTTCCTGGGGCGTGGGGTTTCGTGTATTAACTCTGTTCAGGGTTCCCAACTACCCGTTCCTGAACCACACACCTTATTCCTTTCCTGGGGGCAGCCTGCATTCACTGACTGGCCAGTGGGTTGGGGCTAACCAGAAGTGCCCCCCAACCCAAGGTGGAGCCCCTCTGAAGGGCCCTCACAGCTCCAGTGCACTCCATAGGTTGAACTGAGCTTTTGTGGTGACTGCATCGCAGTTCAAGTTTTCCCTCTGCTGTGGGTGTAGATTCAGATGACCCTCCCCAATCAACATCCTGCGTGCAAATCTCCGTGTCAGGGTGTCTCCCAGGGAACTGACATATTTTGAAAATAAAACTTTAGGACTAACAGATGGGTTGGATATATTGGGTAAGGAAGGAGGTGTAAGGCTGACTCTTAGGGTTTGGCTTGAATGACTGAGTAGGTGGTGAGGTCATCTACTTAGATGGGGGTAGGCTGGGGAGTTTTGAGTGGTCATTGAATTCCAAGTCCTGATTAGTTAATGCTAATTTTGAGATGCCATTAGACATTCAAGAGGTGGTATCCAGGGGACAGTCAAAGATTTGTTTCTGGAACTCAGGGAGAGGTCATGATTGGAGATAATACCTTTGAAAGTCAAATGTTATAGATGGTATTTAAATCCCTGGAACTGGATGAGTTCATTTAAGCAGGGAGTTCATAGAAAAGAAAAGGGGACCTCAGTCTATTCCTGGTTCCCTCTGACATTTTCCAGCAACTTCAGCTGGAAGCACCAGCAAGGGCTCTTACAAGAATTTTCTACCAAGTTTATTGAGTTACAGGATATTGCTAAATTACTGTCCTGTTGCATATGGTATATGACATTTTACATTAACCAGAACATTCAATGCATTATGCAAATGCATTCTACATCTATTCTGAGCAAATAAGAGCCCATAATTATCTTTCTTGACAACATTTCCTTTAGAAAGTAAATACAGAACACTTCAGAAGCATTACACACTGGTCAAGACAGTCAACGTGGAGGCTCTGGAGATGTGATTCCTGGAAAACATTCTCAGATTCCATGAATACAGTACTTTACCAAATTTGTAGATAATAGTTGAACAGCTGACTCATGTTTCTGGAGTTTTGGAAAACAGACACTCTGCCACAGTACATAGTGATGTGCATACTCCAAAAACAAATGAGGGAAAAGAGCTCTCAAAACTGCTGAAGAATCACAGTAGACAGAGACACTATGTACTTGCCGAGTTCTTGGACAACCTCAGTTTCAACTTTCTGTCAGGGGTTTTGCTTGTTTCAATGTCACATCATTTTTCATAGTTGTACACTTTAAAAGCATGTAGCACCTATAAATATATTAATTTCAGAGATAAGAAAGCAGAACTTTTAAATAAAACAATGTAAAGTAGAACAGCAGTGTAATGAAGACATTATACAGCTGAGAGGTCAGGGACTCTGATGTTGTGTTTTGTTTGGGAAGCAACTCGGTTGATGGCAGCCTCCAAATTCCAGACAACTTGTGTTGATGAGAACTGGCAAGTTGTAATCACCGAATATTTTGGTGTTAACCAATTCTTCTTTTGTAAAGATATGGTTAGAGACAATTAGGAAATAGGATGTGATACTCATTAGCTTTGTATAAGCAAAATTTTATCACATAATAACCCATGATATAATTCAAACACTTATGATGCTGGGTAATCAGGAGTAGGATGGTGGGAAAGAAAGCAGGCAGTGGTGAGCTAGAGCTGCTATAGGCAGGTCTCTGAAGCCACAGCAACTATTCCAGGTGCATGGAGCAAATGAGGTTTTATTGGGGGTGTAGCATGGCCTAGTGATGAAAGCATGGGCTTTGGAGCCAATTCACTTGAGACTGTACACTTAGCTTAAGCCCGTCACTCTGACCTTGACAGACTTTTAAATTTCTCTGTGCTTCATTTTCCTCATCTGCAAGAAGACAGAAACAATGGATGTAATTTTACAGCATATCAACAAAGAGCAAATTTTGTTAAAAACACACATTCACGGGCCCCACATCTATTAGAATTTTCATGGGTAAAGCCTGGGAATCTGTATATTAAATGATGACCCTGTATATTCGACAAATTCTCAGGGTACTACTTTGAGAAACATGGATTCGATACAGAATGTGAAGTGCCTTGAGTAGAGCTGGTGGCATAACAGGCACTGAATGAATATTGGTTTTCTTCCCACACCTTCCTTTATTGAATGTACAAGGATAAAGGAAATATGCTCATGGAATTTGGTCATAGTTGAGAATTTTTTCGGTGTCTTTCTAACTCGTAATTATCAAGGGTTCTAAGTGATAAAATTTTTGAAGAATCTTTAGTTTATGATCCATCGGCCTACCAAGTTCTATGAGCTCTTCATTCCAGGGTAAATCATTGTGGGGAGTACGCTGTACCTTTAAAAATGATTTCAACATTTAATTATATGACATATTCAAAGTAGTTACTGGAATTTCTCTGTTGACAGCTTAAAAAATCTGGCTGTCCTTATCTTTATTTTGAATTACAAAATGTTCACATCTTGTTTCGTACTTTTTTTTTTTTTTTAATGGAGCACCCTACCTAAGCTTAACTGTTATCAGAGCACTATAAGACAACACTTGGGACGGGATGAATTACACAGAAAATCAGGCAAATTTTTCAGAGCATCCTGATTCTAGAAGTTATGGAAAAAATGATGGTTCATAAGAAGATAGTGTTTGTCTTTGGGGGACAAAGCTAATAAATACCATATGTTAATTTAACAAGATTATTTAAAATGTTGACTTCATTTTAAAGACATTGATACAACACTTGTTATTCATTACTCCATCCTAAAACAATTTTCAATTTTGACCTTTCCTAAGGAACATGTCTGCTGCACTCATTTTGGGAAAACTTCTGTTAACAGAAGTATGTTGTTAATGCAATTGTAACAGGGATAAAAATGATTATTTGTGAGCATGGATTTCTTTCTCTTCCTTTGCCCACTAATGGCAATTCTAGCATTTCCTGCTCCCCCCAATCCAGGTCTTATTATTCAGATCACTGTAGTTGGGGTGCCCCAAACTGAAAATAGATGATTCACCTTTGAGCACATGTAGATTTATTTGAGAAAGGGGACAATAATGTAGAAATAATAGGCAAAGGGGAAGGAAAACCTGTGTGGGTGGGGGTGAAAAGTCATGGACAGGAAGAAGGTTTTGGGAAACTGCTCGCAGTTGCATGGAGGAATTTGAGAAAGGCAGTGATGAGAGAGGATTTTAAAGATGTTTTTCTGGTGGTTAAGAATGTATTTCCTTCTTCGGTAGGTCCTTAAAAGGCAGGAAAAAACCTTGGAAGTTCTTTTCATTAGCTTTTGGCTGCCAAACTATGATTCTTTGATCACAACGCAAGGCTGAGATTGAACCACATTGGACCCAGGATTTATGTGGGTTTCACAACTTAATTGAATGCTGTAAAATGAAAACTTTTTTATTTAAAAAACCTGTGTATACAAGTACCATTTTTAAAGATTCCATTATCATAGATGATGACAAATTTATGATCCAAGATGATTAGTCTCCAAAGCTCAAGGTTTAATGAACATGCTTGTTAATCCCATTGGGTTAAAATCAATATATGTTCAGGATAATTGCGTGGGAACTAAGAGAACATGAAACGTATAAGAAGTCGAGGGAAATAAGTTTTTCCAAGAATTCTGGTACTTGGACAATTGAGGAACAAGTTGTTTTCCTTTGGGAACTACGTAAGTATTTTGAATTTTCAATGTTGGCAAGTACATTCTTGTGTATAAACAGGACCAACTTCACGGGCTGGTGACACGGGGTCCCCTGCTTAGAAGGGTCCCAGGATTAGCTTACTTTTCTGCTGTCACCCTTTGAAATTTTTTTGATTTTGTTTTTGAGGTACTCAGGGCCAGGAATTGAACCCTGGGACCTCGTATGTGGGAAGCTGGCATTCAACCACTGAGCCACATTGATTTCCCTGAGTTGGTTTTTTTGTTTGTTTTGCTTGTTGTTTGGTTTTGTTTTTTCAGGAGGCACCCGGAACTGAACCAGGGGCTTCCTATGTGGGAGGCAGGTACTCAACCACTTGAGCCACATCTGCTCCCACCCTTTGAAAATTTTAATTTCTTAACAAGGGGCCCCATATTTTCATTTCTCACTGGACCATGCAAATTATGTAGTGAATCCTGTGTACAAATGACATAAACAAAAGCATCTTCTCCAGAGTCTTTATTAATCAGCTGTAAGACATTTATTTATATTGAAATTTTTTTAATATTATTTTGAATAGGCTTAAAATGCTAGAACTAGTAAAAGGTCCACAGAAAAATGTGTTTTCCAAATCTGTCCCCCATTTTCCTAGTTCTTATTCCTTTCTCCACAGAACTGGTCTTTTTAGAGTCTTATTTTGTATCCTTCCAGAGTTCCTTTATGCATATGCAAAGAAAAGTGAAGAGTCTTCTTTTTCTTTCTTTTTCTTTTTTACACAAAAGGTGACATGCAATACACACGGTTCTGCATCAGCTTCTTTTCACCTAATATTTTTTGGAGATCTTGCCATATCTGTAAATAGAGAATTTCATCTTTCTTTATTAAAGCTGCATAGAATGCCATTGTATCACTGATCTACTATATTTAACTGGTCCCTTTTACTGGACATTTGGGTTATTCTCACTTTTCTGCTGTTACAAACATGGCTGAAATGAATAACATTGTGCACCCATAATTTTGTTCATGGATAAATATAGCCATAGAATAAAGTCTCCAAAGTGGAACTGCTTGGTTAAAGTTTATATATATATATATATATATATACATATATACTAATTTTAATTGATATTGTCAGAATGGCATCCAAAGATCAGCCAATTTATACCAACAATGTTTGAGAACATGTTTCCCCATGACCTCATTAACATAATGAGTTTCCAAACTTTTATAATTTTCTCCAATCTGATAGTGTCTTGTTGATAGTTTAATTTGCATTTTAAAAATTGAGTAAAATTGAACATCATTTCATATATTTAATAGCTCTTAGTTTGAACCATATGAGATTGGCATTTTTGAACATTTTTGACATACAAAAATTGCAATTTCATATGATTTAACTTAATATTTTACTTCTTTTCTCTGAGCCATCTGTTCATATCCTTTGCCTATTTTTCTATTGTTTGCCGTTTCCTTATTGATTTCTAGGTGATCTTTACATATCAAGAGATTAGCCTTTAGTGATATAAATTTCAAATATAGTTTTCCAAAATTTGCCTTTGATTTGCTTTTGCTAGTTCTGTTCATGCAAATGTTTTATATTATCAAATGATCTCTTCTTCTTTTACAGATTCTTGATTTTGAATACCCTTAGAAAGACTTTGCCCACTCCAAATTTATAAAGAAATTTCTTTATAACTCCAAGGTCACAAAGGAGTTATCTCTAGAGCATTTATAGTTTTATTTTTTACTTTAAAAACCTTTATTCCATGTGTGATTTGTCTTGTATAAGATATGAGGGATGGATTCAAGTTTATTTTATTTTATTCTTTCTTTTAGGCTCTTTTCCCTCACTGGTTTGATGTGCCTCCTTCGACCATATGCTAAATCCACATAAAATTTGGATCTACTTTGAGACTTTCTAGTCTCTCCTCACGGTCAGTCTCTTCACAAGCCAGCACTGCCCGCGTTAATTAGTGAGATCAGCCCCATAACCCACAGCGTCATTTAGCAAGAGAGAAAACCTGAGTGAACGAGGACAATTTTGTCTTAATGTCCCAATAGCTTCTCTTAAGGCTTAAAAGTTCTCCATGAAAGTACTGTGTAAGCAGAATTGCAGCAGACAAATATTACTTAAAGGCAGTAGAATGCAGAAAAGAGAAAACCATGGGCACTAAATGAAAATGGGTTGATTCGTGATCAGATTTTTAATTTTTTTTTAAGGATACATTGATTACAGTGATCAGATTTTTTTTAAACCTAATAGTTCCATGCCCTTCTGTCCAGGGAAGCAATGGATGCTTAATGCCCCCCCTGGGCTCAGAACACTATTGTCAGAATTAGCCTGGGGCACAAATGTGAAGATGGTGCTCTCTTTTCCTTCCACGGATATTCCTTTCCCCTTTCCACTTGTCTCCATCCTCATACAATCTGTCTCTGCGTATAACCTTTCTCTCTACTGTTCTCACTAGGTTGCTTTATTTTTTATTGGGGGGATTATATTAGAAGAATGGAGAAGCTATTTAGTCAATGTAAATTTTATTTAGGAGACCCATTTATTTTGCTTCTTTTTTGGCTACTTCTGAAGCTTGAGATTGTTATAGATTAAGATGAGCTCCTTAAAATCATCGAACATTGGCCTTTTCTAAAAGAATATTTATGCAAGACTCGACATCATCCCTCTATATTTTGAAAAAGACCCCCCCATACAGGTGTTCCATGGTGTTTTCCCAATCTTTAGAGGTCTCTCCACTTCTCTACTACATATAGTTTTTAAAAAAGATTACATGAAGGTTTTATTTTAAAGAACTTATTATTGATTGAGTTGGCTTTTCTGTCACAATGCCAAGCAATCCAAGATTGTGAGTTTTAGAATTTCACACATACGTAAGCATAGGATGAACAAGCCTGGTGTTTATAAAAGCACCACTGCTTTAAAACAAAGGGTCCTGCTTGGAAGCAAGAGGCAGATAGGTCTGGACAAAGGGATACCACCATCAGGAGTTTCTCTCTCTTGGAAAGTACTTTTACACCTCAACTGCGGTATCATGGGTGTAAAATAGGATTGGCAAAGCTATAATGTGAGTCCCAGAGTGTATAATCTTAGATTCAAGTGTTCTTGGAAAATGCTATTACTTGGGGAAAATAAAAAAATGTATATATGGCTATTTGCTTGAAGCTGGGCCTTCTCACGGAACCACAAAAAAAGGAAAGATGACTGGAAATTTGTAAAAGTATATTCCAAATTTGGGCATGCCAAAGATTATACCTGATCAAAATTAAGCTATATGGGTAGTTTTGTGTAAATAAAAACACTGCCATAGGACTGCAGATACAAATAAAGAATTTTGTTTTCTTTTCATATGAAAAACATTTTTTTTTCAAAATCTCATAGGGCATTCCAAACCTTCAGGAATCAAGCACCGATTAGGCTATCAAAATACTGCGGAGAGTTTACAATGATAATCATTTTTACGAAAGAAAGCCGTTTACTGCAGTGGCTTTCAACCTTTTATTTTGAAAACTCTGAGCTCTCTCCACAGAAAGTTTATGAGTGAGGTATAAGGGATGGGGGGAAGTCAATGCAGAAAATGGGTAAAAGCAGAACTACTCAGGGTGAAGGGTCTGAGTCTTGAAGCCAAGGTTCTTGTCCATGATGCTCACCAGGCTACTCCCAGGCATATGCCACGTTATTTGAAACTTCTAGTGCTGTGCACAGTGCAGCTTCAAAACCACTGGTTCATTATTATTATTATTATTATTATTTTTAATAATGTTAGGATAGCTCTCAAATTTGGGGTCCAGCAGGTAGACAGAGCATCATGAAAGGTCCCCAGGAGATCACAGGCATCTCACCTTAGTGGGTGAGGGACAGGGAAGCTTTGAGCTGGGGGTGGTATGACCATGTCTCCAGCTATGAGTAGTGGCAATGAGAGATGCAACAGAGCTGTGTTGTCCTTAGCACGGCCCCTGGCACTGAATCATTCATGGAATATTAGCAGCTATTACTATTGCTATGGCTGCGACTAGGCTGGTGCGGTCCTACTATGACCACCCCTACTACTGCAACTCGTCTCCATCAGTTGACAGTTAGCTTTGCTGCTGCCATTTTTTTTTCCTCCCCAGGGCCCCAAAGAGCATAGGGTGGGGTAGAAAGGAGAGAATGAGTGGCCACAGACTCCCGAATTTAGTTTCCACTTATGCTCTAGACTTCCAAACTACATTGCTGATCACTAGAATAATGAAAGTAAATAAATAGAAGTAGTTGGTCACATTTATCCAGTCCTTAGTGTGGTGTCTGGCACCGAGTGAAGTGCTGAACATATATTACCTCATTTTATCCTCACGGCAACTCTGTGGGGTGTGAATATTGTATTGTCTCCATTTTACAGATGAGGAAGCTGAGGCCTGGAGATACCAAGTAAAAGAACTAAGATTCCAAAGTTCAATGCTCTTCTATTAGTCTTATGGTTTGTAGCGGTTTGGCAGTTTGATGTAATTATGAATT
>PVKH010030311.1:0-12511 GCA_004027955.1 Chaetophractus vellerosus | reverse complement strand
TGGAGGACACGCGTAGATGAATTTCTTGGGGGCATGATGCTGCCTGCCAAGAAGAGCCAGGCCAAGTTCTTGACCCTCTAGGAAGTGCTGCTTCTAATAGTAATACTGAAACGATTATATATTGAGTCCTACTATGTTTCAGTGTTTTGCATATAACCCTCATGCAGTCATTAATCAGGCATCATTATCTGATTTCATTGTTAAGGAAAATGAAAAGCAAAAGGTGACTTTTTACAGATCAAAGAGACAGCAGGTCCAAAGCAGAGGAAGGGTGGGAGCTCAACTTACCATACAAGCCTGGGCTTTCTCCGTCCTCCTTCACTTCTGAGTGAGTGCTCTTTCCATCACAGTCAGCAGCCTCGGATACCTGCTGGTTATCCTGGGGATCTCCTGTGTTGGTGGCTGTAATCTAGCCCTTGGCAGCAAGGAGCATAATCTCACTACACCAGGACAAGCCAACAACAGACATAATATTAAGACACAGATTCATTTTCAGAAGTGTACATTATTTGGCCCTACCTGGAAAAGAGTGCTAAGATCTATCTTATGGAAGTTAAGAAAAGAAATACAAAGAAAAAAATCCTGAGTTGCTGTAGGAATAGAACCCTGAACAAGTCAATACAATTGATTTAAAAACAACTAAAAATGCTTAATGATTAGAGCTACCTATCTTGTTAACTACTAAGTTAACAATGATTTACTGCTTGAAAGAATCGCATCTCTAATAACAAAAGTGAAAGCCTGATTATGAAATAATACTTGTAGTGTTCTGTCCTTTGTATGAAATCAAAATTAACACTCCACTTTCCCTCCACGGTGTTTTGGCATTCATCCATATGGTGGAAATAGAGCCCAGTTTTAAATTCAGAATTACAGTTCAACTAAATATTTATTTCAAAAATGTTTTATATCTAATAAAAAAGTACTTGACATCTTGAATATTTTGACATTTTCCAAGGAAGAGTGGCATTACTTGATTGATAAAAATAATAAAAAAGAGTAATATAAAAGATAGGAAAATGGAAGTTATTTCCATCCATTAAAGCACTCGTATCTCATTGCTTTGGATAAAAATAAGCAGTAGACACCAGTAAATAATATGTCCTCTAGAGAAATTAACAAATTTTATTTTATTGTGGACTTCAAGGCATGGCTTGCTTTGAATCTTAATTCAAAGTGATCATTACTTGGCAAGTCAAATAAACCTTGGTTTTCTCATTGAGGACATAGAGATGATAATCCTGACCACAAAAGGTTTTGTGAAAAGTAAATGAACAAATGGAGAGTAAACTACTTTGCAAAGTGCTTAAAGAAAGCTTATGAAAGCAAACCGCAGAAACAACTATATATATACATATATATTCACACATATATAAATCCTTTAGAAACAAAAATGTGTTCATTGGTAACCTGTTATTTAATTATCTAAGCAGCAGCTAATTTAAAATGATTTTATTTGGTACGCTGACGTCCACTATCATCTGTTACAACAATTTTCTCACGAGAATGACCATAGAATCCATCATGTCTTCAATTTTCTCTTGAAGAGTGCATTCCTATAAAATCCTAAGGGAGGACAATGGTCTCTATGGATGATCTCAAGAGTCAGATGGAGAAAGAAATTTATATCACCCACTAAAATCCATATAAGGCTGCTTGCTTTGCTTTATTTATTTTTTATTACTTTCCCCTAAACAATTTCCTAGAATCTCTGTTCTTCTTCCAAGATAACTCCTTGGATCTTTGAAATTCTCTTTGCTCTATTCTGCAGCAAAATTATCTCTAGCCTGATTCATTCCCTAAACTGATAATGGTTGTTACTCAAGCACAATCATTTCCTTAGGAGCCATGTCTTCTAAGGACACTTCCATGACCATTCTTTCTTACTTGTGGTTGCACATGGAGACTCACTTCTCATGGTAAACTCTTTTCAGATTATTGTTTTTCATTTACCATGCTTTCCCCATGAGGTATGCTTGTCAATAAAATTTTCCCTGTTAATTATCATTTATACTTTAGAAAATTGTCTTTAATTAGTATTTTTCCAGTCCACAATGATGGAGTCATTCTTAAATATCTAAAGTGGCCAATATTCTGTAACATAAAAACAAACAAAATTGGAATGACAAACATGAAAAACAAAGATCTATACCCATACCATCAGGAAACAGTAGATAATAATGGATTTTTCATGAAGAACCAAAGGGAAATTGTAAAGAATTTAAGAATGCCACTGTGATTTTATAGCTTCTATCTTAAAGTAAATTTGAATTCAATCTTAGGCCTAGAAATCATTTTTCAAAAACTTTTTGCCCGCAGCTTTTTTTCTATTATATAATTCCCATAGGAAAAGTCAGCATAGAACTGGTTGTTACAGGCCCTATTTCCATTGCATTCTAATTAGACCTCAGGTCTCCAGGCTATTCACCTCTAATCTATTGGGGCTTTTTTTGAAAATCTTTCTAAAACATAGACCCAATCATATCACTTTTGTGCTTCTGAAACATCATTGACTTCTTATCTTAGATTATGACGTTTAAGTGTTTCCAAATGTCTGTTTGAAATCTTTCCTTCCTGTTCTGCTTCCCACCATCTTTCTTTCATGCCCTTTAGCCAGAAAAAATGGAATTATACACTATTTCCTTTTACCTGTATTTGTTCTTGTTTCTCTGCCTTTTTAAATAGCTCATTGGCTTTTCTGGAATGCCTTTTCCATCCTTTTCTTTCTATGGAGTCTTTTTGTGACTCTAAGACCCAGTCTATTAACATGTTTTGTTCTACTCAAACTTTATTTCCGCGCCTCCCTCTCCCACAAGATTGTGATGTGCTTGTGGGTAGAGGAAGGAATTACAATCTGATTTCCCAGTTCCTAGTAGAATACAGGAATGTAAGAAGTAAGAAAGTATTTATGTCAAACAAGAGAATCTATCTGTCATATTTCCACTGAATCTGTCAAAAAAAATTGCGTACTTATCCTTTGCTAGGGAATATGTTAGAGCAATCCTTGAGGGGGGAGAACATGTAAAACAGTTCAGTATAATCTAGTGAAGGTGGATTAGCACTTAAATGGTTATCATAAATACTGGTCGGCACTCTACACAATTAAATTGGGAAAGAACTTAAATACCAAGTAAAAACATATCCATTGAGCAGGAGCATAAAACTTGTATGGAATATATATCATTAGAGATGAACTTCAGAGGACAGGAAGGATTTGATCTTCAGTATATAAGAAACAAACAAACAAAAAACTATGAATTCCAGGCACATGGAACACAAAGGACCATATATGGAGAACACCAACCGTCTATCATGGAGGAAATCCATTTATAATAGAGGTAGAATGACAGAGGTTAGGACAGACAACTTCAGCCACTTTTCTTTATTCACGAAGTCCACACACTCCAAGCTCCTCCTTCTGGCCTAAGCCTCCTCTGCAACTCCACATCCCCTGACAGGTGCACAGCAAACCCCTGGCTCAGGGGCCTTAGGCACAGCGTCTTGACTCATCTATCTGGTATTGCCAAGACTGACCTGTTTCTCAGCTGTCATGGTGAACATAGTGCTGGGTAAAATACAGGACTTCTTTCAGTACAAGGTCTTAACCTCACCAACCCGTGACCCTTTTTGACATATATAGTATATGTTTAAGCCCCCTTGACTATTCTGAAACAAAACACACATACATAAGAGAAATGAAATGTGTATAATGTATAATAAATAAGATAAATGAAATAGCAAGGAATTTAAAATGAACACACACACCATAAATGCTTTGGCACAACTCGCTAAAAAAAAAAAACGAGTTAGCCAGAAGTGTACCACTTTGTAGAATGACCATAGAATGAACTCACCCTAAACACTGACCCAGGGGGATGTGTTGTATGAACAACTTAAATACAGGAAGTACCTCGGCTGTTGGTGGGATGATTTTCCAAAATGTTGAACCACAGTTGATAAAGTTCTGAGTAAGTGAGATCTTCTCTCAATTTGCTCAATAATTGCATTCATGAAATATTTAATGTATAATTAAATGTGTAAAGCACGTTTTGATTTTATGTATAAAGGAAATTAGGTTCTAGATCTAATGGGTTTTTCATGGATGTGAAGGTCCAATGGAATATTCCAAATCCATGAAGGACAGGGGGCAGTACTTCCATTTTGTGCTAGACTGTCCTACATGTTGCACAATGTCTACAAACCGCCTCCTGCCATCTAAGTATTCTTCCAACATTTGAGAAGTTAAAAGCAAAAACAAAAAATGTGTCCTGTGTTTGGCAAACAGAATGAGCCACATTGAAAATATCTGTCCTAGAGCCCTACACCAGTCTTTGTATTGTGATCTTGAAAAGATAAGGCTGGCCTCGGTGTTCTCAGGTCTCCCATACCTAGTTCTGTTATTTTCCCTCATGCAGGATTAGTTCTGCTTTTTCTAGAACTTCATATTCAAGGACATCTAGAACATTTTCTCACGACATTATTTTACTTAATCATATTGTGGTGGGCTTTTGTTTTTTATTAGAGAAGTTGTAGGTTTACATAAAAACTTTAAAGAACTCTCTAAACATAATGTTTCCAAAACTCGTTAAGCTGCCTTTTTCCGTTCTTTTATTTTGTGAATTTGAAATAAAGTTGTTAATTTTTTTTAAATGTAGAAAGTAAATAGGTCCCCCCAAACACAGAATTTTCCCTATTATTAACACTTTGCATTCAATTATTCAATTGTCTCAAATATAAAATTCAGTGGTGCTTACATTCCATTTTGGGTGATGGAAAAGTTTTGTTTATGGACGGTCACGATGGTAGTCCAACACTAATATTCTGCTTTTATGATTTATTCATGCCGTTGTGTCAGTATTTTTTATGTGTGTTACTGTTGACTAATATTCCACTGAATGAATCTAACACAGATATTTATCCACTCTCCCTTTGATGAGCATTTGATGGCTCCAAGTTTTTTCCAATTGTGAAAAAAGCTGCTTTGATCATTCTTTCACAAATCTTTCTGGGGAGAGTGGAAAAAACTGGGTCATAGAAGTCTTTAACTTTACGGAAAACTGCTAGACTGATTTCAAAGTGTTGGTATCAACTGCACTCAGTCATTCCAAGTCCTCACTAACATTTGGTGTGGTCAATCTTGTTAATGAATCTTATTTACTTTACTCCCTGTAGTGATTGTGCCATGGTATCTTAGCATGGTTTTAATTTACATTTCTGTCATGACCAGTGATGAGCACTTTGTCATGTGCTTAGTAAATATTTGTAAATCTTCCTCTGTGAAGTCTTGGTTCAAGTCTTTGTCCACTCTTTTGGGGTTGTTTATGTTTTATTAATGAGTACTTGGAGTCAATGTTATATTCTGGACATAAATAATTCCTAATATTATAAAACATGTAATTACTGAAAAAAATCATTTAAGCATTTAAAAATACGTATCAAGTTACTGGTTTGGCCTCAGCTGTGAAGTTTAATCAAAACCTGCCTCTCTGAACTTAAGATTAGATTTGATCAAGTGCTTTGCTAGCATAGTTTTCTCTAAAAAGAAGATGAAATTATTCTTTACTTTGCTCAATTTATTATTTCTATTTCTTTTCATAGCATTGACATCTTGTGAAAAAGTTGGGTATACAACAGATACAAAGTTTTACCTTCAAATTATAAAGATGTTCTCAAGACATTTACCAAAACAATTATTTCTACATTTTTAAGGTGAATTTAATTTATTTTATTTTATTTTAGAATAATTTAACCATCACTTTGGTTATCCCATTTCTGAATATTCTACTTCTAACCTTTATACATGTTCTCTTTGTTTCAACAATATATTAATTCAAAAGGGTAACGAGAAATATGATTTCCCATGAAACTATGTGAACTTTTAGAACATAACAATCAATGAAGTAAAGGAATTCATTTTCTAAATCAACACAGACAACTACTCTTGTGTAAAGTGACACTTATTTGACATTATGTTTATGTTTGATTTTTTAAAGAAAAAGCATATGTTTCCTATCTTAAATGAAAGAACTGTTGGAATGGAAAAATTCTCATTTCCTTTTTGTGAGAATAGTTGAGATAAATTATTTTTAGGTTATTTTAAATTTAGAAATCATCAATATTATTCTATTCAACTTCTTTTAAAGGCAACTTTCTGAAAATTAATGGATTTTTAGGTGTAAAGAAAAGCACATGGTTAAATTAAATCCACAGCACTACCTCCACAGTATTAGTGTTAAAAAAATATATTGAATTACCCATCTAATAAAACTATAAGAGCTAGTTTATAGGATAATGCAGAAGGTAGAGGAACATGTTAAAAATCACTATGAAGATAACTGGCTTGGTACTTGTTCTCTTTTACAAGTCAGTGTTAGGAAAACATTGTACTCTTCCTTTTGGAAAGATATTTAAAAACAAAATCCACCAGTGGGACTAGATATCTTCTTAATTCTAATAATGCTATTTGGAAATTTGAAATAGACTGGTTATTTAGACATTAAAAATTATTTGAGTTTTTTCTCTTGTGATAAGGGTATTCTGGCCATATAAGAAATTGCCTTTTATTTATGTAGATGTATATTGAACTATTTAAGGTTGAAATATCATGATAACTCATTCAATTTACCTAAAAAAATTTAACAACATCATAAAAATCTATAATGGAAATATGCCAAAATTTTAACAACTTTTAAATCTAGATTATGAATATATAAGGGCTTATTATACCACTTTATCTCCTTTTACACATTAAAAGATTTTTATAATAAACACATTTTTTCCATTAAGGTTTACATTTTTTTTTTCATTTTTCTTTCATTATAGCATGTCTAGGTATACAGAAAAATAATGCACAAAGTACATATTTCCCATATACCCTTCCCTCACATGAAGTTTTCCCTATTATTAACATTTTGCCTTAGTGCGGTATGCTTGTTACAAATGTTGAGAAAATATATTTATAATATAATTATAATTTAATTAACTATATTCTGTAGTTACACTAGAGTTGACTGTGTGGTACATTTTTAGGGCTTTATTAAAATCTTTATTTTGGTAAAATTTCCCATTTTAACCACTTTCAAATACATGATTCAGTGGTGTTACTTACATTCATGATGTTGTACTGCCATGACTACCATCAATTACCAAAACATTTTCATCACCCCAAAAAGAACTCTCTACCAATTGGGCACTAGCTCCCCATTTCCTACCCTTATCTCAGCCCCTGGTAAACTGTATTCTATTTTTTAACCCTATGAATTTGCATAATTTAATAATTTCATATACATGAGATCATACAATATTTATACTTTTGTGTCTGGATTATGTCACTCAACATGGTGTCTTCAAGGTTTAACAATGTTGTCCAATGTATCAGAGCTTCAATCAATTTTATGGTTAAATAATATTCCATTGTATGTATATACCACATTTTGTCTATCCATTTATCTAACATTTGGGTTGCTTCCATCTTTGGGCAATTGTGAATAATGCTACTATGAACATTGATGTACAAATATCTGCCTGATTCTCTGCTTTATTTTAGGTATTGTCTTAGTTTGCCAAAGGGCTACCAATGCAAAGTACCAGAAATGTGTTGGCTTTTATAAAGGTAATTTATTGGAGGGAAAAAGATTACTGTTCTGAACCTGTGAAAAGTCCAAATCAAGGTATCATCAGAGATGCTTTCTCACCAACGTCAGCTGCCATGTGGTAAAGCAAGATAGTGGGTCTGCCAGTTTCTCTCTACTTTCTTCTGGAGCTTAGCTATAGGCAATCAGGCATCTCTCCCTAGGCTTCAACTCCTTGAGCTTCTTGTAGCTTCTCTGTCTTTCTGCAGCTGTACGTGAACCGGGAGTCCTCTCTCACATACTCTGGTCAAAATGGCAGATCTCCCTTTTCTTGTGTCTCTCTGTCTGTCTCTCTATTTATATCAGACACAGCAAGAAGGCAGAAACTCCACCTGAGTCATGCTTCATTGATGTTAGTACAATCAAAAACATTCTAATCAAAAGGTCTAAAATGAATCTAATGTAATCAAAGGGTATCACAAACACAGGAATAGATTAGTTTAGGAACATAATCTTTTTTCTTTCCTTTAGGGGGATTAATAAAATAACTTCATACTGTCACAGGTATATTCCTAGCAGACGGATTGCCAGGTCAAATTGTAATTCTATACTTAACTTTCTGAGGAGCTGCCAAACTGTTTTCCTCAGAGTCTGAACTAGTTTACATTACCACCAATGAGGAACAAATATTCTTACTTCTCTACATCCTCCCCAACACTTGTTATTTTCATTTTTTAAACAGTGCTCATTCTAGTGGATGTTAATGATATCTTATTATTTTTTTATGTATTTCCTTAATGGCTAATAACGTTAAGGATATCTTTTCATGTGCTTACTGGCCATTTGAATATCTTCTTTGGTGAAGTGTCTATTCAAATCTTTTGCACACTACCTATGGAACTGAATTGAGAGTTCAGAAATAAATCCTCATATCTATGACCAAATGATTTTTAACACATTTCCAAGTCCATTCAATAGGGAAATAATATTTTCTTCAACAAATGGTGCTGGGAAAACTGGATGTCCATAAGCAAAATAGTGAAAATGGACCCCTACCTCACACCATCTACAAAAATTAACTCAAAATGGATCAAAGACCTAAATACAAGAAACAAATCTATAAAACTCCCAGAAGGAAATATAAGGAAACAGTTTAGGGTCCTTGTGTTAGGCAATGGTTACTTAGACTTTACACCAAGAGCACAAGCAACAACAGCAAAAAATTAGATAAATGAGACTTCATCAAAATAAACCTTTTGTGAATCTAAGGACTTCATTGTGAAAGGAAAAAGACAACATATAAAATGGTAGAAAATATTTGGAAACCACATATCTGATAAAAGTTTAATAACCAGAATATATGAAGAAATCCTACAACTAAACAACAAAAAGACAAGCAACACAATTAAAATAGCTAAAATAAATACTTTAAAAAATATTCAAGTGTGCTAAAGCAGAGTTACTGAGTATTTAGAATTCTAGTAATTACCCAGTGAAAGCATATGTAAAGTATACTACAAATCATCCATAGTTAGAATTACCTCATCCATTTCTGCTTAATCAAAATTGGCTGAGGAATTGGATTACAATTAGCTTTAAGGAGTAGGTAAAATCCATACAGTTTGGGATCTTGGGGAAGACAGAGATAAGGCAAGGAAGGCAGCAGGGTTATATATTTCATGCCACCCTCATTAAAATCTACTTTTACTAAAGATTTGGAGCTATAATATTTCATAGGAATGGTTAAAGTTTATATGTGATCTTGATTTCCAGAACATGATGTCTTCTGGAGTTTCTGATTTCAATTTTCAAGTATGGTAGAGTGACAATAAAAAGTTGCATGATCTAAGAGAGAAAATGCAACATTAAAGTACAAAACCATCAGCCCAAATCATAACAGCTTTAAATATTCAAGAGTCCATGACCCATTCTAGAAAATGTTTTCTTTAAAAGAAAGGTGGATTCCTTTTAGTAATATCCCTCTCATATATCAGTAAAACTCATCTATAATAGAACCTTGACAACTATATCTTCTATTTTTTTTCACTAAAGGCTCCATCTTAAATAAGAACCACATCTTGATATATAGGCTTATGTGATAAGATAAACAAAAACTACCCCCTAGCCAGTTAGGAATTCAATGTAGTTTTAATTTAACTGATTCTATTTTGTTTTTTAAAAATATAAAGTCAACATTATGCTTAGGGAAAGAAGTCAGACACAAAAGATCACATACTGCTTGAATCCATTTATGCAAAGTGTTTGTGTCCTATTGCTGTTATAACAAATTACAACAAACTTTTAGGTTCAAAAAAACACAATTCCATTATCTTACATTTCTGGAGCTCAGCAGCCTGAACTGAGTCTTATGGGGCTAAAACAAGTTTTTGGCAGGGTTGTATTCCTTCTTGAGGTTTTACGCAAGTATCCATTCCTTGCCTTTTCCAGCTTCCAGAGCCTGCCCACGTTCTTTGACTCATGACCATGTCCTTGCAAACTCTGATTCCACCCAATCTCCTACTCTCTCTCTAACACTCCTGTCCCCTTTTCTATGCACACTTGTGCTTACATTAAGCCACCTAGATAACCCAGGATAACCTTCACATCTCAAGATCTTTAACTTCATCACACCCACAAAGATCCTTTTGCCATGTAGCCTGAAATACTGACAGGTTTTGGGATGTCGGGTGTGCATATATTTGGGGAAGCTATTATTCCTTCTACCTTATATGTCTGGGATGGGCAAAATTGCAGGGACATGGAATAGATCAGTGGATGTAAGAAGATAGAGGAATTGGCTCCAAATGAGCATGAGGGATTTTTCTGAGATGATGAAACAATTCTGTATCTCCATTGTCATGGTGGTTACCAAAGCTCATAAAACTGTTGTCTAAACATGGTACACTTTACAGCAGGTTAATTACATCAATAAAAATAAAGTCCAATTAATTTTGCATGTTTAGTCTCACAATTTACTCCAAAAAGGATGTGAGACTACTAATATGGGTAGTAAATATATAAACTAATTAGTGGAGAAATTAAGGAAAAGGGTAAATAAGAGTATGACAAAAAATCAACAATGACAATTCCTACTCTGTTAAAATAAACCTGCCTTACATTCCTGAAATAGGTTCCGTAAACTCATCTACTTTTCCTCACTGGAATTGCATCCCTCCAATCTCTTACCACCATGTTATATAATACTGACAGTTTAGTCACATGTAACATATATTTATGGCTAAAATTTTACTTCGTCTGACCTTCTGCATTCAATCAATCACTTACACATCAATTCATTCATTCATTCATGCAATAGAATTTATAAAGTTCCCACAGCACTATACAATGGGCATAGAATATAGCTATGAGTTTAGCTGTATCATATTCAAAACTCATGGAATGGCCTTTTCCTTAAACTGTGTTTTTCCCTTTTTGTCCTCCTTCTTCAACATGTGGCCCTAGATGATAGCCCAGTCAGATAAGGACTCATTTTTCCTTGTGTAATTTCTCTCTCGAGTCATTCTACCATAGCTTTATTCCAGAAATTCTGCTCTCAAGAAGGATACTCCAACCCCACTTACCATATCCCCCAAAGAAGGCTAAAGGGACCTGTTTTAGTCAGCCGCAGGGGTGCCTTTTGAAATGTACCAAAGATTGGTCGGTCTTTATAAAGGGTATTTATTTGGGGTAGACGCTTACAGTTACCAGGCCACAAAGCATGAGTTTCTTCTCATACCAAAGTCCACGTGTTGGAGCAAGATGGCTGCCGACGTCTGCAAGGGCTCAGGCCTTTGGGTTCCTCTCCTGCTGGGGCTGCGTTTCTCTCTGGGCTTAGCTTCTGTTTCCTCCACAAGTTCAGCTGTAGACCATAAGGCTCTCTATGCGTTGCGTCTCTCCACAAGGCCAGCTGTAGACTATCGGGCGAACGGCTCACTCCAACATCAGAACTGCTTCTCAAATCTGCTTCTCCAAATTTCTGTCTTGCTTTTTAAACTTGAGACCACACCCACCGAGGGGCGGGGCTCAACGCCCTACTGATGTGGCCCAGTTAATGCCCTAATCATAACCCGATCATGCCCAGATGAACAGATGAGTTTACAAGCATAATCCAATTTATATTTTTGGAATTTATAATTACATAAAACTGCCAAACTATTACAGGACCCATCAGGAGGAGAAAGAAATCCTGACCCCATTTTTCTCCATGTGACACAGGTAACATAACACTCCCTTGATTCACTTGAGAAAGCAACACCAATGTTTGCACCTCATGAAAGAATGTGCAGCAAAGTGGAGAAAGAGCATGTGTGGTCAGTACTAGGAAAATTACTGGAAGAAAACATTTTATAAGTGAAACTAGGAAAAAGGACGTTGTATTCACTCATGACGTAAATAGCAGCTATTATTTTTACCCTTGGAGTAATGTTGGCTTTGAATGAGGTATACACTTATCAAGTAACTTCACTCATTTCAACACTTTTTTCTTTCTAATGTTTTTTTCTGCTGATCTGTGTCCTCTTGAATTCCCATCCTGTTCTTTTCAATACCTGTGAGGTAGGTATTGATATCTGAAAATGAACTTGGATAAGATTAAGAAAGTTGGTCAAAATCACACAGCAGATCTCAGATCTAAGGTTGAAATGCAGGATTAACTGGCTCCAAAGACTCCTTGTTTCTGTCCATGCTCCCCTGAAAGCATCATTTTTGCACATTTTATAGTATTCAGTAGTCTAGGTAAAAGCAAATGAATGTAGATTGGAGAAAAGTGTGCAATCAGCACCCTAAGGAGTGCAAATGGGCCATTAGGTCCAGGCCATGGGGTGAGAACTTCTGGGAGGAGGTGCGAATGATCAGGCAGGGGCATCTTGCTCCAGGAAGACAGACTGTGCTCAGTCATGAAACATTCTGGGATTGTTTGGGTGTTTCAGGATGAAAGGACT
>PVKH010030310.1:0-12519 GCA_004027955.1 Chaetophractus vellerosus | reverse complement strand
TAATATCAATGAACTACTGAACAACATTCACATTAGAATTACCTTCATTCATGAATTACAATCATATGTTGGCTGCAGATACAAGAGTTCAGGAAAAATCAATGAGGGAGCAGATATGGCTCAAGCAGTTGAACGCCTTCTTCCCACATGGGAGGTCCCGGGTTCAGTTCCGGGTGCCTTCTAGAAAAAACAAAAACAAACAAAGCCAAAAAAATAAAAAATACAACCACCCAGGGGAGCCCATGTGGCTCAGTGGTTGAGTGCCGGCTTCACACATATGAGGTCTCAGGTTCAATCCCTGGACCCTGGTACTTCAAAAAAAATAAAAATAAAATAAAATCAACGAAAGCATTCTGTGAGAATCACTTGGTTATGTGAAATTCACAATGAAGATTATTGTATACATTATTATTATTTGTAATTTGTGTACTACACATTTTATTTATGATTTTTTCTTTTCTTTTTTTTAAAGGCTTTATTTATTTATTTATTTATTTACTTTTACTTATTTTTACACCCCCCCCCCCATTTTTGCTGTTTTCTGTGTCCATTCACTGGGCGACTCTGTGTCCGTTTTCTGCCCTCTCTTCTCATACTTCTCCTCCTGTCTTCACTAGGATTTGATCATTGGGACCTCCGATGTGGGAGAGAGACGTCCCACCGCCTGCGCCACCTTAGTTCCTGGTTTTCCGCGCATCTTTTCTTGGTTCTCCCTTCTATCACTCTCCTGTTACATCATCATGTTGCTGTGTGGCTTGCAGGGCCTGGCGGTGCACCTGCACACAGGGCCTGGTAGCCCACGTGCCATCTATATTTTTCTTTTTTTCCTTTTTACCAGGAGGTCCCAGGGATCGAACCCAGGTCCCTCCATATGGGAGACAGATGCCCAACCAATTGAGCCACATCTGTCCCCTTATGCTTTTTTTCTGAATGAGTTGATTGTTAAACATTTACCAACACACCACTGAATGTATGTATATAGAGGAAGGATCTGAAAAAAGGTACATCCCTTGGATCTAATGATGATCCTTAGGAAGTAATCATAGATATACATAGTGGTTAGCTAAAAGAAGGTTCATTGTAGTATGTTTAAAATAGGGAAAATTTAGAAATGGAAATATCTCAAATATTGGAAGCCATTAAAAAACACACTATGTACATGCAATAAAATACTATTAAATCATTCAAAATTAAATCTTTTATAAGCCCTCATTGCATAAAACCACAGTATGCTATAAAAGATAACTGTGGTTATCTGGAGTAGAGGAAACTTGGTAAAAGCAGAAAAAAAACAGTAGCTGAATTCAATATGCAAAAGGTTATCAAATGGAAAAATAATACCTTATAGTATATTACAGTTTGCAAGGCCCTATCACATATATTACATATATTAACAACCCCATCTTATATATGTGTAAAGCTCAGAGGTTAAATATATTGACCAAGAATAAACTGCTAACAAATGGCCTATTTATGACACAAATACAAATCCTCAGATACCTTGTCCGATGCCATTTATGTATTATTCTACCTAAGGAGCAGGTTTATTTTATGTAATTTCTTAGGATTCAACTGGAGACAGTGAAAAACTTTTAAGAGCCAGAGCTTTGTTGGATTTAAGGAAGAACTTTCTAACCACTAGGATTATTCAACTATACTACTGGCTACCACAATAAGTAAGATGAATAGAGATGATCAGGCTGAGGCTAGATGGTCATCAGTCTAGGCTGACATTAATTGGATGACTTTTCAGATTCCTTCCAAGTCAGAGATTCCTTGACTCTGTGGTGATGATGCTGTTTTAGCCTATGTTGTCAAGTAACGTGTCTATTGTTTTTTCTGCCAGTCACACACAGCAAAGGCAGTAACTATCATTTTCCTCATATGCCATGAAAAATTCCTATCATAGTGTAATGTTAGCAATTGGCATTCCCTAAATCTCTTATTTTTATTACGATCAAATCTATTTTAAAGACACAGCCAAAATTTCATTTTAAAGGGGTAAAAGTACATTCTTTTGATGAATGACATACCCTAAAACAATATCCCTGATTTCTTCACCTTTTTTTTTCTTTCAAGCTTTATCATCACATCCTTCTCAATCTACCCTTGCATATACTAATTAATAGTGTAACTTATTCATTCTCCCTGTATTCTATAAATATTCATTGATTTTATGAGCTGAGCTTAGCTAAGGAAATACAAGATGAGATTTAGAATCTTACTAGTTTTAAGGTGACAAAGCAGAAGAAATCAATTTAATTCATGTCAAGTCAACAAATATTTATTAAGTGGCTAACAGTAGGGTTAAATAGTATCTAGTTCAGATCCACCACTAAAAATGAATTGGTGTCTGAAACCCCAATTAATGATGTTTGCCAAATATTTCTAGCTCTAGCTTTTGGACACATGGTAGAATTGTACTTTCTCACTTCTTTGAAGACATGTGAGGCCATGTGAACTGCTTTAGCCAATGGAATGTGAGCAGAAGCTTTAAGAGCCAGTGTTTGATTTGTTGCATTCTCTTCCTCCCTTTAAAATAATCATGGGGGGCCGACTGGATAGCCCAGTGGATAGGGCGTCGGCATACCACATGGGAGGCCCTGGGTTCGGTTCCCGGGGACCTCTCCTAGCGGGTAGACCGCCTTGAGAATGGCAAGCCGCCATGGGTGGGCCAGAGCCGCCGTGGGCAGCGCAAAAAGCTGCCACGGACAGGGCAGGTCGCCCGTGAATGGAGCGCAGCCAGCCACCCGCGAACTGAAAAGCCGGCCGTGAATGGAAGCAGAAGCCGCCCACAAGCAGGGAAAGCCGCGCCTGCGCAGTGACCAGTCTCGGCGTGTCGCCGCAGCAGGGGGGAGGGGAGATATGTAATAAAATAAATAAATCTTAAAAAAAAAAATTAAAATAAAATAAAATAAAATAAAATAAAATAAAATAAAATAATCATGGAACCATATGTCAAAATGAAGCTTCTGACAATCTAGTTTTCTCAGTGATTACAATTAGCAGAGAAAACTAACAATCGGTATTAGAGTTGTAACCTGACTGAAAAATAAATATTTGTTGTATTAATCCAAGGAGATTTGAGGAATTATTTTTATTACCACAGGATAACCTAATTTATCCTGAACAATACAGAAATTTAAATCATTCCATTTTTTATAAGCTAGGGCAAATTGTAGAAGGAAAAATAAATATGAAGATAAACTAATCATAGTAATTTATGACCTCAATCTGATAAATTATGCCTATTAAAGCAGTACTAGAAATCAAATTTTAAATGGTAAAAACATTCTAGGTTATTTTGGGAACCTGGGATATGGTTTAATTTTTCCATTCAAGTTGAAAGGATTTCTTTTTTTAAATACTTTGATTTTTCTTTCTCAAAATGTTTTGTCTAAAGGATACCTCATAGTTATATTTAATTTTATCTTTCATTAATAAGACTACCTAATACTTTAGCCTATACACGATGTATTAATCAGCAAGGAGAAAGGAAAAAAGAAACATTTATTGTGCCCCTACCATGTGCCAGAAAATAAACAGAGTGCCTTGAGGTTAAGGTGATTTTGATACAGCAAATACCAAACAATTCCTTCTCATGAGATTGTAACATAACAAAAATGGTATAATATCATATATTTCAGTTTTCACTTTTCTAGAATTTTCTACTAGAAGTAGACCTTCTGGAAACACTTTTAATATTTCTAGTTACTTGAAATTGCATCTACCCCCCTCAGTTGAAGTTCATAGCTATACATTTGTTAAGTTCTAATGATTCTTAGGAATTCCTAATAATGCTACAAAAATTGATATTCATCTAAAATCAGCACTGTTTCTGAAATGTTTGAGTTTTATAAGTTTAAAACTGTCAAATCAAAATAGAAAAAGAATCTGATTTTTTTATGATTTTATAAAACACATATAGTTTTCCTAAGTCATCAGCTAGAAGGACTTGAATACAAAGAAGATATGGGAAACTATATTATCTTTAGGGCATATGTTTAGATAATAAATATGATTAATAATCTAAATCTTTTTCAGGTTGAGGTACTTTTTTAGGAAATAGCTTCCTTTTTGAGAGGCTCTAGTTAGAGTTTCTCCTAAGGCCCTGTTATAGAAAGAGGTTTGGTTTTCACAGCAGTCTACAATTAATAGCGGTAACTCACTTAATGGCATTGGGGGAAATGTTTTTTCCTCACTTCCTCTGTTTCCTGAGTGTATGGAAGGAGCTTAGTCATGTAACTGCTGGCCTTCTCTCAGCATCTTACTATCTCTTGCCAGAGAAGAAAAAGCCACTCATCTTACTGGTAAATATGGACCTGCCTTTTATTTTATTTCTCATTTTATTCAAAATTTAGGTGGAGAAAAAGGATGATTTCTTGGACCTCTTCAGAGACATCCATTCCCATAATGGAATTATCCAACACACGTTGTCAACAGCAAGATTCAAATCAGTTTAAGAAATTTTAATTGTTATCTGTCTTCTATATAATCCAGATTTCAGCATAAATATTTTTTGTAAAAATCTCAACACAATTTCTTGTGCAAGCTAAGTACACCTGGGGAAAACACAGCACAGCATATCATAGAACAGGGTATGAGAGCACATAATGTGTCACAAGTAGTTTACAGCTATGCCAAGATGCTGATCCCTTCAGCCAGGGGTGACTGAAGGAGCCTGGGGCAGCTTGAGCCCTCAGGCCAATCACCACCAGCCACAAGTTAAACCATGGTGTTCTCCAAATAGCATCACTTTCTACTTGCTTCATGGCATGAATAAAATTGGGAGGCACTACCACAGAAGTAGCAGCTGAATAAAAGGTGAATTGTGACAGCTTAGCTATCTGCCAGTGGCATGGCACATCCCTGTTCAGGATGGTGTGGGCTGCAGGTGTAAAATGGTGGACTGCTCTGCTGTGGGTTAGATTTCAAAATGTTAACATAGTTCACAAAGAAAGGAATATTCTAGCATTTTTTCCTGTGTCCCAAAATAAATAAATCTTACTTGACCCTCACTAAGTGAAAATGAAAAAGCTAGATTTTGACACGCTGTAATGATTCATGCCAAGAGCAAATAGTTCACTTCAATTTACAGAACACATTTTTTTCTGGGCAGATATTCATCTCTGCCTATTAGCATCATTGCTACTTGGATTGTAATTATGTAAATAAAAATAATTTTTATAAAAATAATAAAACTAAATTCATTGTCAGCTGGGCTCTAAAAAACTTAAGAAAATGTTGGGAACTCACTTTATATTATTTCTACTGGAGGAAAAAGCAGGATTACACATTTTGAGGTCTTCAGACATAACACTGTCATACAACCTTAATTAAACGTTCCCAAGCCTCTGGTACTATTTCTGCTATTTGAGGATTACAAACGCAAAAATTCCAAATGCTGTTATGAAAATGATAGTTAAAAAATATCCAATACTTGTAAATGCTGTAATGCAAGAGAGATGTTAAATAATAACCATTCTACCTAAGGTATATTGGCAGAGTATTTGTCCAGTCATCAAAAAACTAGTGAGTATGGGACTCTTGCAGTTTGTAGAAAACTGTAGTATTCCTGACATATAAAAGGAGAAAAAGTAGGGGGGAAATCAGTATGAAATAATTTATATACAACAATGTAAAAGAATAAACTTTCTAGTTTATTTAATGTATATAAGAGAAGACTTTTTATGTTTTATATCCCATGTATCTGGACAGAAGCCAAACTTGGTGATAGACAGGAACTGCTCCCTGCAACTTCCCCCACAAATAAACATTCTCTAGTTATAAGAGAAATTCAGTAAAGCCTAATGGTTAAGAGTACAGGATTTGGTTACTGGGAATTAATTCTTAATCTTGAACAAGTTACTTAACCTATCATTTCTTCATCTCTAATATGAAAAATAACTAGCAAAGGGTTGTTATAAAAAAAGATAAAATACTTTAAAACATGTAATGTATTTACAAGATTGTCTTGCCTATCCTATAGTGAGGTCTAAATAGTATTAGCTATTTTTATTATTCAATACTACAAGACTCCCAGCATATAATTTATACCCAATGTTGCCACACCAAGCCTACAGATGCAAAAATGCTAAGAAGAAATGCTAAAAGTTTTTAAAAAGGTAACTAACTTCTACACTTTATTCAGATTTCCTTAGTTTTACTGAATGTCATTTTTCTGTTCCAGGATTGCATCCAGGATACCATATTATATTTTGTCATGCTGTCTTCTTACCCTCTTGGTTATGAACATTTCTCAGATTGTCTTTGTTTTTGATGACTTTGCACATTTCAAGGATAATTGATCAAGCATTTTCAGAATGACCCTCAACTGGGATTTGTTTGACATTTTTCTCAGCATAAGACTGGGGCTATGGGTTTTGGGAAGGAAGACCACAGAGGTAAAGTGTCATTTTCATCACATCACATCACATCAAAGGTCCATACTATCAGCATAACTATCACTGTTGACATTCCCCTTGATGACCTAGTTGAGATGGTGTTTGTAAAGTTACTCCTTTCCCTTCCCCTACACTATATTCTTTGGAAAGATGTCACAATGTATAGCCCACATTTAAGAAGGGAAGTCCTTGAGGTAAAGTATCTACATAAATTATTTGTAGTTCTTCTCAACAGAGATTTGTCTATTCTTCCCAATTTATTTATTTAATCATTTATTTATATTAGTATAATATGGATTCATATATATATATATATTTAATTTGGGTTATAAACAAATACAACCTTTTTTTTTTTTCACAAATGCTTCCCTCTTTGGCTATTGGTTTTTCTTTCATTTGGTTCCTGTTTCCCATTGATATACCCCCATCACTGCATTTTCATTTGAGCATTTTCTTATTTTCTGACTTCCCCACGTTCATCTTATTTATATGTTGCCTGTTCCAATCCTAGAATCAGCCATTTGTCCAAGAAGCCCTGGTTCCTTTCATTGGAGAATAGTATTAGAAATCAAGATCTGGGCACTAGGAAGGCTTGTTGCTTCTTGGCACTTTTAGCTGACAGAGCAAGGAAATATATACATGTATACTTAACCATATAGACGTATCTATAAATATTTCTATATGTAACCACCTGTGATGGTTAAGCTAATGTGTCAACTCGGCCAGGTAATTGTGTCCAGGTATTAGGTCCAGAAAGCACTGGGCTAATTGTAATACAAGAGCATTTATGGACTTCGATCACCAGTGAGTTTACTGCATGGATGGCTGATTACATCTGCATCAATCAGGGAAATTGGATCAAGAATGGATGACGATTTTATCCATTCAGTTGACTGCCATAAAAGGGAACTGATTTCAACATTCAGAGAGAATTTCCCAGCTCATCTTTGGACAGCCAACTTCTCCCAGAAACTCATCAAGGACCCTTCATCGGTCTTTCTTCAGAGCCCCTGGCTTGCAGCGTGCCTGCGGAACCTGGACTTGTGCGTCCCCACGGTCACGTGAGAGACTTATAAAATCTTATTTTTTAAGAAACATCTCCAGTTGATTCTGTTTCCTGAGAGAACCCTGACTAAAACACCACCTTAATCTATATTGAGCTACATATGAGTTCATTCTGATATCTCCAATTCTAATTCATTACCTTTCCTTGCTTATCTGTAAAGTGTAAGATTAATTTTTTGTTAAAACTTTGCCCTGTCCTACTTCCCACCTTGTCCCATTAAAACACTTCACAAATAATTCTTTTTTTTTTCACTAAAACTTCCTGAACTTCTCCATGTGAAAATGAAATTTTATCATTAAATTGCATCCAGAATACACTTTAAACAGAATTGGGTCATACAATAGAGATACCAAAAGCACTGGTTCTGTTGTTGGCCTTTGTAAGTACTTCATAACCACAAGTTTATTAAAAATGTGTCTCTCTAATCATCTAAAATTATGTAAATGAAAACTTATTTACTTCCTCATAACATCTACTACATATGAAAGCCAAAACTGTATTCTCTGAGAATTTAGATGAGTAAGCCAATAAACTCTAAATTTAAATGATGTTACTTAGAGTCATTTATTTACAGATATACCTTCTAATAATGAATTAAAACAATATTTATTAAATAAAGCTTTAACTATCTTAATCTCTATTTCCTTATCTTTAAAATTTACACATTATGCTATCTGCTAACCTCCTTAGGAGAGAAATTTAACAAATGGTTAAAAGTGTATCAAATAAATGTTGCAGTGCAAAAATGCAAAATAAACCAAGCTGTTTTTTTAAATATTAGAATAAATCATGAAAAATCTTGATAAAATGCAAACTCATAAAACAAATTATATTTGCCAAGAACTGTTTTATTTTAAAAACAAGAATTTAAAATTTATAAAATGGGTCCCACCATTTATCTCTTGCCATTTTCAGCAAGCATTAATTCGCTCTTTGTATTTTTAAGATTGTGGCCCTACACAATCTTTACAGAATCATGTACATTTTATTCACTAAGGAGTAATGCTAGTTTATAATTGTTCATGTTAACTTAGAAAATAATGTCTAGTTAAAGATAAGAGTCTCCAGGCTCTACTAGCAATAAAGACATAGTCAACTTAGACTGCATAAATAATTCATCATAACAAGTTTGATTTTGCTATTATTTCTATTGTTAACTTTAAATATTCTTTTGTTCTGATGGCAAGCTTAGATTCATTTATCTATATGTCCTTACAATTTGTGGAAGGCAATCTGAGGCCCATTTTCTCCAAAAGGGAAATTTTATGTTTAAAGTATGAGGTACATTTTTAGAAAGCAGCAAAAATTTACAGTCATTATAACTTTTTTACTAAAGAAAAGTTAGCTTTTACTATTTACATATGATCATCTTTTACTTTTACTATGTAAACCTAATCTTTAATAACTTTTACTACATAAACATAATCAAAAGTTAAGTAGTACCATACTACCTTCTATTTCAAACAGTGCCAAAGGAGAATTCTGAAAATTAAATGAATAGAAAGTAATAAATTGAGACTATAATTTAATCAATTAAAGCTAGCACTTTTTCCTTCAAGCTTTGCTGGGTTAAGTAGATTAACTTAATTTTTTAGCTATCTATACATTTTGCAGTTATACATTTTTTTTCTGTGTTTTTTTTCATTAGGGCAGTTGTATGTTTACAGAAAAATCATGCAAAGTACAGAATTCTAATATAGTTCCCTCTCGTGCACTATTTTCCCTATTATTAAGATTTTGTCCTAATGTGATATCACTGTTACAATTCATGAAACAATATTACTATAGTTATGCAATAAACTTGAGTCCACTGTGTACATTAGGGTTCACTCTTTGTGCTGTACAGTTCTATGGGCGTGTATGTGTGTGTGTCTGTGGTAACTTACATAAAACTTAAAACTTCCCTCCTTATCCATATTCTCATATATGTAATGACTGTGTTGTACTACCATCACCACCATCCATTACCAAAGATTTCCATCACTCCAAACAGAAATTCTATACTAAATAAGCATTAACTCCCCATACCCTACCTCCATCTCGGTCCCTGGTAACCTGTATTCTGTTTCTAATTCTGAATTTGCTTATTCTAATTATTTAATGTCAGTGAGATCATAACTCAATATCATATCTTCAAGGTTCATCCATGTTGTTGCATGAGTCAGAACTTCATTCTTTTTATGGCTAAATAATATTCCATTGTATGTATATACCACATTTTACCTTCCCATTCATCTGTTGATGGACACTTGGGTTACTTCCATCTTTTGGCAATTGTGAATAATGGCACTATAAGCTCATGTGCAAATTTGAGTCCTGCTTTCAATTCTTTTGATATATATCCAGAAGTGCTGTTGGGTCATATGGTAATTCTACACTTAACTTTGAGAGGAACTGCCAAACTATTTTCCACAGCAACTGCACAATTTTACATTCCTACCAACAATGAACAAGTGTTACTCTTTCTCCACAGCCTCTTCAACACTTGTTATTTTGGTTTAGTTTTGTTTTTTGTTTGTTTGTTTAATAATAGCAATACTGGTGGGTGTGAGATGGTTTCGACTTGCAGTCCTCGGATGGATAATGAATTCAAGCATCTTTTCATGTGCATATTGGCCATTTGGATGCCTTATACTTATTTTTCTTGCCGAAATGCTCTGGCTAGGACTTCTAACACAATGTTGAATAATAGTGGTGACAGTGGGCATCCTTGTCTTGTTCCTGATCTTAAAGGAAAACCTTTCAGTCTTTCACCATTAAGTAGGATGTTAGCTGTGGACTTTTTCATATATGCTTTTTACCATGTTGAGGAAGTTTCCATTTATTCCTAATGTTCTAAATGTTTTTATCAAGAAAGATGCTGTATTTTGTCAAATAAATTTTCTGCATCAATTGAGATGATCATGTGAGTTTTTGTCCTTCATTTTGGTAATGTGGTGTATTACATTAATTGATTTTCTTATATTAAACCAACCTAATATACCAGGGATAAATACCACTTGTTTGTAGTGTATAATTCTTTTAATGTGCTGTTGGATTCAGTTTGCTAGCATTTTGTTGAGGATTTTTGCATCTATATTCATAAGAGATATTGGGCTGTAGTTTTCTTTTCTTGTTTTGTCTTTATCTGGATTTGGTATGAGAGTGATGTTGGCCTCATAGAATGAGTTAGGGAATGTCTTCTCCTCTTCAATTCTTTGGAAGAGTTTGACTCGAACTGGAGTTCAGTCTTCTTGGAATGTTTGGTAGAATTCCCCTGTGAAGCCGTCTGGTCCTGGGATTTTTTTGTTGGGAGCTTTTTAATGACTGATTAAATCATTTCACTGGTATTTGGTTTGTTGAGGTCTTCTATTAGTTTTTGAGTTAATGTAGGAATTTTCCCATTTCTAAGACAATACGTGTGTTTCTAAGAATTTGTCCATTTCACCTAGGTTATTAATTTATTGACATACAGTTGTTCATAGAGTCCTCTTATAATCTTTCTAATTTCAGTTGTAATGTCCTCCTTTCATTCCTGTTGTACCTTGTCCTTTTTTAAAAAATATTTCAGTATTGCGATTGTTCTATTCATTTTATTTTCAGAACTTCCTCCCTAGCTCTGGGCTGCAGAAGTACTATAGTGGATGGTGGTGGCAGAAGGTTGGTGGCACCAGTTTCCAACCCCTGAGCCTAGCACACAGGTCCTGTTCTACAAAGAGATTCTTTGAGTAAAAGCTAGTGAAGAGTAAGTTGCCCTTTCTGACCCTCAGCCTTGGTTCCAGAGTACTGACCTTTTGCCCAAGGCAGGTTTTGGGAAAGTCTCAAGGACTAGCAATACCCTGCCCCTGCCAAGGGCCCAGCTACTATTTGGATAATACTGTAAAGCAATTAAAGTCTCAGGGTGCTGTTGAAAACAATAGAGAAGTAAGTTAGCAATTAATGGGGGCTAACAGCTGGGTTTGATACCAAACAAGCCAAAAGCTTAATGGTTACATAAGAAAAAGAGACATTCAAAGAAAGCCAGGCTAAAACTTCTGTCATCCTTGGTGATCAGGAACACTGCACATGCCCAAGGCTGTATCCTCTAAAGAACAACCAGAGAAGGAACTTCTGAGCTAAGGTCCCTGGCTATATATATGGGACAAATTCATAAACTCCCTGAAGTGTGAAAGCAGTCTCCAAGTCACACACAGATTCAATAGTAAAAGGTGAAAACCTTACTGGTTCAGTGGACTTAAGCAAATCCTCTGACCAATCAGTGGCTGAAAACTAAATGGTGCTGGGAGTAGATGTAGCTCAAGTGGTTTAGTACCCGCCTCCCATGTACGAGGTCCTAGGTTCAATCCCGGGAACCCTCTAAAGCAAATGGTGCTGACTCATAAGCAAACCCTAGGAAGCCAACCTTAAAAATACAAACAAGGAAAAAAATGAGCAGGCACATCAGAGGCTGCACACTGAGGGAGAAATAGACTGTTCAGCCCCGTAGATAAGCAAATAAATAAGCAGACAAGTCACAACTACAAGAAGACTCTCCATCCAGAGTTACTACAACATATTGTGTAAAATGTTCAATTTTCATTACAGGTAACAAGACATGAAAAGAAACAGGACAGTGTAACCAACACAATGCGGGGAGAAAAAGCAGGCAAAAGATATTGCCGTTGAGGGGACCCAGATGCTGCACTTAGCAGGTACAGCTTGAAAGAATCTATTTTAAATATGTTCAAAGTACTAAAGGAAATCAGGTTTAAAGAAATAAGGAACAGTATAATGATAATGTCACATCAAATACAGAATATCAATAATGAGATGGGAATTATAAAAAAAGAATGAAATGCTAATTCTGGAGCTGAAAAGAATGATAACCACATTGGTAAATTTACTAGAGGGGATCAACAGTGGATGTGTGCTTGCAGAAGGAATAACCAGTGAACTTCAAAATAGATAAATGGAAATTATACAATCTGAAGAACAGAGGGACCAAAATAATGGAAAATAAACAGAGCCTGAGAGACTAAATTTGATGACAAATAGAGTTAATATAATTAACTCTATTAATATATATATATA
>PVKH010030309.1:0-12509 GCA_004027955.1 Chaetophractus vellerosus | reverse complement strand
TCTTTCTTTTCTTTCTTGCAGAAATGGAAAAGCAACTTCTCAAATTCTTCTGGAATGGCAAGGGGCCCCAAACAACCAAATCAATCTTGAAAAAGAAGTACAAACTTGGAGGTCTCATACTTCCTGATATCAAAACTTATAATGCCACAGTAATAAAAATAGTGTGGTACTGGCATACAGACTGACATACAGACCAAAAGAATAGAGAATCCAGAAATAAACCCACTCATCTGTAGCCAAATGATTTTCAACAAGGGTACCAAGTGTATTAAATGGGAAAAGAATAGTCTCTTCAACATATGGTGCTAGGAAAACTGAATATCCACATGCAAAAGAAAAGAGTTGGACCCCTACCTCACACAATATATAAAAGTCAAAATAAATCAAAATCTACACATAAGAGCAAAAACCATAAAACTCTTAGGAGAAAACAAAAGGGAAACCTTAGTGACCTCAGATTTGGCAGTGATTTTTTTTTTAGAAATAACACCAAAAGCAAGAGCAAAAAAGAAAAAAAAACAGGTAAATGGGACTTCATCAAAATTAAAAGCTTTTGTGCATCAAAGGACATTACCAAGAAAGTAAAAAGACAAACTACAGAATGGGAGAAAGTATTTGGAAATCATATATCTAACAAGAGTTTAATATCCAGAATAAAAAGAACTCCAACAACTCAACAACCAAATGACAAACCCAACTAAAAAAAATGGCAAAGGGTCTGACTAGACATTTCTCCAAAAATATACATCAATAAGCACATGAAAGGATGCTCATCAACCGCAACCTAAGGATGCTCAGCCATTAGGTAAATGCAAATCAAATCAAAACCACAATGAGGGAGCAGATGTGGCTTAAGCAGTTGAGCTCCCACCTCCCACATGGGAGGTCACAGGTTCAGTTGCGGGTGCCTCCTAAAAGACAAAAACAAACAACAAGCAAAACAAACAGAAAAGCCAACTCAGGGAAGCAGATGTGGCTCAATGGTTGAGAGCTGTCTTCACACATACGAGGTCCCAGGTTCAATCCCTGGTCCCCTGTACCTCAAAAAAAAAAACCCCAAAAAAACAAAAAACAACCCACAATGAGATACCACTTCACATCCACTAAAATAGCTGTTTTTGTTTGTTTGTTTTATGGAAATAATAAATGTTTGAAAGAATGAAGAGAAATAGGAACCCTTGTAAATTGTTGCTGGGAATGTAAAATGGTGCAACCATGGTGAAAAACATTTTGGTGGTTCCTCAAAAAGTTAAACATAGCATTATCAAATAACCTGGCAATCCTCCTTCTAGTTATATATCCCAAAGAATTGAAAACAGAGACTTCATCAGATATTTGTACACCAATGTTCACAGTAGCACTGATCACAACAGTGATAAGGTGGAAGCAACCCAAATGTTCATCAACAGATGAATGAACAAACAAAATGTGATATACACATACAATGGAATATTTCTCAGCCATGAAAAGGAATGAGGTATGATACATGCTATAACATGGATGAATCTTGAAGACATCATGTTGAGTGAAATAAGTGAGACACAAAAGGCCAAATATTTTATTATTTCACTTATATGAAACAAGTAGAACACAAAGTTCTTAGGGAAAGAAAGCAGATTACAGGTCACCAGGGGATGGGAGGTGGTGGGAATGGGGAGTTACTGATTACTGGGAACAGGGTTTCTGGTTGGTTGATGAAAAGGTTTTGGTAATGGATGGCGGTGATGGCACAATATTGTGAATATAATTGATATCACTGAATTGTCCATACATAAGTGGTTAAATTGGAAAATTGTGTTGTATACATATTACTGCAATTAAAAAAAAAACTCAACTGTAAAAAAAAGGCAACCCAATTAGAAAACTGACAAAGGATGCAAAAAACCATTTCTCTAGAGAATGATGACAAATAAGCAAAGGAAAATATGTTCAAAATGTAAATTAAGACCATGATGAAACATCACTATACATGTATTAGAACAGCAAAAATAAAAAAAGTAGTGACAAGACCAAACACTGGCAAAATACCCAGAATAGGCAAATTCATAGAGATAGAAAGTAGATTACATATAATAATAATGAGTTATTGCTTAGTGAGTAGAGAATTTCTGTTTGGGATGATGTCAAAGTTTAGTATGGCTAATGATGATGGCAGCACAACATTGTGAATGTAATTAATACCACTGAAATGTACATCTAAAAGTGATTAAAAGGGGAAATTTTGAGTTGAGTATGTGTTACCACAAAAAAGAGTTAAACAATAAAAAAATTCACCCATTCACCTTGGAGAAATGGCTGATTCTAGGTCTGGGGCAGGAAAAATATACAAGATGAGCCTGGACTATTTTGTAGTATCAGAAAGTAAAAAAAAAGAAGAGGGAATGTCAAAGAGGCATAGGAGTTACCCTGAAAGAGCTCTCAATGGCCAGAGTTGGAACAATTTGAGCAAAAATTAAATCACTATTAGATTATAAGCCAAAGTATTCATAAACATACATGAGTCTCTACTGATATAAATGATTGAATATATAAATGGGGAGAAGAGATAAATCTTCATTATGGAAGAATTTCAAATAATATATGTAAATATTCCCTTCTCCAGGAGGCAGAGATCAATCTACCCACATCCTCATGAGTGTAAATTAGACTTAGTGAATCCTTTCCAAAGTACAGATTTTGGAAAGGGAAAAGTAGTAACTTTCCAGTATAGAAACCTGACACACTTTAACCAAGTGATGAAAATTAACATCACCACTAATGTCATATAGATATCATGTATCTTTTGCTATATGATGAGTAAACTTAACCTCTGTGGTATTCTTTTAAAAAATCAGTATGACCAGTCTAATCATGAGAAAAACATTAGATAAAATCCAAACTGAGGGTCATTACAAATTACTTTCTCAAAACTGTCAGGGTGATGAAAAACAAGGAAAGACTGAGAAATTGTCATAGACCAAAAGAGACTAAGGAGACAAGAAAACTATATGCAATGTGACAACTCTGGAACAAAATGGACAGTGATGAAACAACTGATGAAATCCAAATAAAGCTAGAGTTTAGTTTAAAAACAAAACAAAAACAAAAACTATGAGTTCATCACGATACTAAAAATAAAATGCACTGTTTACCTTTGAAGGTGGCTAAGGTACTAATTCATTATTCTGAAAAATAGTAAATAAAGGGAAAGATACAGTAATTATCCTTTCTTTCCTACATGAACTATAAACAAATAATAAGGAAAGTTCTTCATTAAAGAATCCCAAACTAATAATAAAAAAGAAAATGATACAGTTAAACTAATAATAAAAAAGAAAATGATACAGTTAGAGTACCGATTCTGCCATTTGTGACATCAAATGAAATTTTGGTTCTAACCAATGATCATTAATAGCTGCCAAAAACAACAGGTAAAAGACTGAAAGAGTACTTCACAATGGATAAATCAGGCTCACATTTCAATTCATGATCAATCTTAACATTACAAAAGGAGAAATCAGTCACTACTTATGTCTGGAACGGACTCAATAGGATATATACACCACCACCTATGATTTATTCTGGCCAAATAGAAAAACACAAGAAAGAAAGCAATTTTTTTTTTTTTTTAATCACCCTTGCTCACTATGCTTTTGGGAAAAAAGGCATATATTTCTTTAAAAAGATGCTAACTACAACAGAATAAAACTACCAAGCCTCTTGAGGAAATTGACCTGGCTTCACTCAAATTGCAACCTAGTTTTTGGAGCACAGCTTAAGCAACTTCAGTACTTAAAAGAGAAAAGTATTTAAACAGAAAAGAAGCCAATGTAACATGCACTCAGCAAATAATTTTAAAATCACATTGGGCAAGACTGTGTAAGCATGCAATGGCTTTACATCCTTTAATACCTCCATCAAATTAAAAATGTACTACTAGCCACAACCAAGAACAGCAATGTAACAATGTTACAGTAATAACAATAACAACAAAAAAATTATAGTGAACTCTCTATACTCATATGGAGTTATATATAAGAACCATAACCTTGTGGCTGGACAGAGGTCCCCTGGATACATAAACAGATTTCTAAGTACAGCATAATTAAAAACAAAAACTATTAGAGTGGTTTAAAACTATATAGGCTTAAAGAGTATTCAAATCTGTGACAATTTTATTATCTGTTTAGAAAATCCAGATTTTCATATACCAAATGTGCCTAAAACTACATTTAGGCCTACATTTTGCCTACATTTAAAGAATATCAGGTGCCAAAAACCAGGCTTGAACTATGATAAATTTTAAATTCGTGTTTAGGGTAAGTAAGCACAAAGACCTCTCTGTGATACCTCTCATTTCCAGGAACTAAACCTTGACAATTTCATAAAGGAGCTATGATGTCCCTGAAGTTCCAAACAGGCTCATCAGCTTGACCAAGTCTATGTAAAACCACAAACCCCAACCTTTTTAAAGATACCTATAAATAGTTTATTTAGATTCATGACAGATTCCACCCACATGCACTTTCAAAAGTTATTCTTAACTTTTGTTTAGGATAATTTTATAAAATGTATTGAGGGGGCCGGCTGTAGCCCAGTGGATAGGGCGCCAGTTCACCACCTGGGAGGCCCCAAACCCGGGGCCTCTCCGAGCGGGCAGACCGCCTTGAGAGGGCAAACTGCCATGGGCAGGGCAGAGCCACCATGGGCAGGGCAAAAAGCCACCACGGGCAGGGCAGAAAGCCGCCACGGGCAGGGCAAGTCGCCGGCGAACAGAGCAGAGCCGCCCACGAGCAGAGCAGGGCCGCCCACAAGCGGGGCAAGCCGCCTGCGCGGTGAGCTAACTCGGCGTGTTGCTGCAATGGGGGAGACAAAAGCAGACACAGAAGAACACACAAAAAAATGAACACAGCAAGAACAAGCAGAAAGGGGGGGATATGTAACAAAACAAAAACAAAAACAAAATAAAAATAAAATGTATTGAGAGATGAATGTCACTACAAAAATACTGGAAGCCACTGATCTGAAACATAATAAAAAACAAAACACCACCACCAAAAAACAACTATATCAAGCTCCAACACACCATACATACCTCCACTATATGTTCAACTGAAAAACTGAAACTTCAATAACCAAACATGCCAAATTTGGAAAAAACAGAGGGGAGGAAATAACACTCTCACAAAAGGAATTAGCACTAACAGTTTTGAGTGCATACTGTCTCTGGCCTTTTCCATATGTCCTATTTCATTATGAGAACAACTCCAAGACATAGTATTATCCCTACTAATTAACAGATGATGAAAAAAAAGTTCAAGTAAATAATTTTCCAAAAGCCCCACAGATGGTATAAATTCAAATGGCAAGCTTATTACTAACCAGGTAATCCTAGCAATGAAAGATCAACTACAATTCTGCAAAGAAAAATATGACTGCCCCTAATAAAAGGAAAAGCAATCTACCAATTTTAAACCACATGAATGTAGAAAATTGAGAATTTCAGTATCTGGGCTAGAAAGAAAAAATGAGTTTTTCATAATTTAATCCCAGAATAGAATGAATGGCATTCCTCAAAACAGCTTCCATATGCAGTTATTAATTGCACAAATACCTTTCATTAATATAAAACAAAACATTCATAACCTAAAAAAATGATTTCACAAAGACACGGATAAAGGATTACTTTGTCTTTCTACCAAGCTTTACACTAGATATTCCATAGACGTCTCCAGCTCTGATAGACAAAGCTGTGAAATTCTGGTTTCCTAATTTTATAGTGGCTACAGAGAATAAAATGGAATCTGGAAGTCTAATGATGTTCCACAATCTTATTCATAGTAACAGATATTAAACAATATAGCCCATGCTATATAATTAAGATGTTGATAGGGAACCGGCTGTGGCTCAATTGATTGGGCTCTGGTTTACCACATGGGAGGCCCCGGGTTTGGTTCCCAGGGCCTCCTGGCGAAGGCAAGCTGCCGTGCGGTAAGCTGACACAGCAGGGGGAGACAAGCAGACACAGAGAAACACAAAGCAAATGAACACAGTGAGCACAAGCAGAAAGGAGGGGATATATAAATAAATCTTAAAAAAAAAAAAAAAAGATGTTGATAAAGAGATCTAAATATTGAACCCAGGCAACTGCCTTCCCTTGTACTCTGCAATTACGGGTAAAGTTGTGTCTCTAATAATTATCTAACCCCATCTCAAAAGATGCATTATTTCTGTATTTGCTGGAATAAATACAAATGTAGTATTTTTTTGGTAAAGCCTGACATTTTTCAGTTTGGTTTTTATTATTTGATTTCTTTAGTATCTTTAAAAATAAAATACTTTTAAAGTTTCTTACTTAAAACTGTATAGAACTAAAACATTTAACTGCAAAACAAAGGAACTCAATCTGTCTTCAGTATTCTAACTAAGGACTTCCTGTTAAGAGTAGGATTCCTTCCTTTGGCACATTCAGTAAAATGCCTGATGGGTATGTTGGCCAAAAAATGTTAAAGGTCACATTTCACAGCTAAACCTAGAACTTGCTAGGCCCTAAAATCCTTTAAGATATTGTGCAACTTGTTTTTGTGCTTCAGCTAAATACAATAAGTTGAAGTTAACCCTTGAGATAAGGCATTTCCTGAAAATCTAAGTAATAAGTAACTGGCAGGAATTACTACTGTCATTAAGAAGTCATTACAAAACCATTTTCTTCCATACCTTTTTTTATGTGTTTTACATTAGTAACAGCAATCAAAATTTAATTCTAGGGAAAATAAATCTTTCTATAGCACACTCCTACCCTCACACAAACTTACTTTCTCCTTTCCATTCACTCAAATTCCTTCAACCCTAATCAGCAGAATCCTTGAAAAATATAGTGAGTTTCAAGTCTTTTCAAGAAATTTCCAGCTATTGTCTCATATTCAGATTTCTCCTTCTGGAAAAGAGCATTGTTAGGCTTTTCTGTACAGTTAATAACCAATTATTAATCTTTTGCTGCTTTTACTTTTTATTTAAAAGGTGAAACTTAGATAAAATTTATACTGATCTGATATAAATTGTTATTAAATGAATTTTCTTGAGCATGTATCACTGCTTAATAAATGCAAATCTTATTTTAATGGCATTCTTAAATTTGTAAAAGTATCCAATTAACTTGTATTTTATTTCTAAATCATAATTGTTTTACAGTTTGTCTTTAAACTTACAAAAATAATGTCAGAATGCTCCTAAGAGAATATCAGTAGAGATTTAGGTCTTAAAGTACTTCTGCAATATATCAGAATTTTAAAATTATCTTGACTTGGTGTTATTTATTCTTCATACTCATATACTTAAAACTTAGGAAGAAAAAGTATTAATAACAATCACTGATGTCTGCAATATAAATACACATTGGAGAGGTGAGTGGAGGAAAAAAACAATAAATCATGGTTATTAATCGTTTTAAGTTATTAATTCTGCTCCCTCCAAGCTACCAAAACTGTCTTAAGTCTTCAGACTTGAAACTTCTGAATTCCTTCAACCATTCAACCATTTATTTATTGAGCACCTATGCAGTCAAGTGCTATGGTAATCCTATCTGATTCTTCCCTGTCTCTCATCAATCAAACCCCATTAGAGGCCAAGTCCCATCAATTTAGATCTGCCCCACTTCTCCCTTTTCCAAAGGTTCCCAGCCTAAGTCGGATCCTCGTTAACCTTGAGAAGCCTGAATTTATTTAAAATATTAACGGAAGATCCACCAAATGGAAAATTATGGAGTCATTAAAATTACTCATAAAAAGTGTGTAACATTAAGAAACTCACTAAAGTAAAAAGTAGATGTAGAAAACTGTACACAATTATAACAATGTTTTAAAAAAGTGGCACTGAAAAAGATCAAGGAAATAATGAAAACACTAAGAAAATTTCTGGTATGATGGGTAATTCACCTTTACTCTTCTATATTTTGCAGATGTCCTATTATAAGCAGGTAATACTCTAAAAGAAAATATAAATCAGCTTCTGGAAACTTTTAGTTGGATAACAAATTATTTCTGAATTTTAAAACTGTACAATATTAGAAATAACCAAAAGAGTCAAATACGCAATTGTCTTAATCCTTTAATCTACTTCTTAAAACACAAAGACACTCAGCTATGCCCATTACATACTTCTACATGCTTAGAAAAATTCTGCACTTCAACGTCCCATTGAAGCTACGTTATCAGCTTTCAGATAATAAGCTACTCTTACCAACTATTCTACACTATTCCCCAACTTTCAAAACTTTAGTGATTTACTTTTTCAACCCATAATTAAGTCTCATTTTTCCTTCAAAAGCACCACAGATCTGTCCTTTTCTCTCCATTGCCACTGGTACCTGCAATCCTCGTTTCTCTGCCTTCACTGTGCTACTGCCAATTTTCAATCTAAAATGTTCTTCGCTTGCCTTCAGTAAATCCAAGCTCAAAGCCCAGTTCAAATACTACCTCTTCCATGAAACATTCTGTAAACATCCAGCCCACCTTTACCTGTGACTCCCTATTGCTCTCACAGTCAGTAATACAAAGTTTAACAATTGTTCTGTTATTATTTTGTATACCTTGATTTTGTTTTCTCAAACAAGGTACCAGAGGGCAGCAAACAAGGGGGCCAGGGAAAATGCTAGACCTAAAAATAATTAATACTAAATAAATAAACACATTTTCTACAATCAGAATATTTGAACTCCAAACTTCTTTAAGTCTGCTGATTTGATGTTATATGGGCTATAAGGTAAATCTGTCTCATGATTTTTTTTTTATACTACCAAAATTTAAGGCCTACAACTTGGAAAAAATAATCGGACAAGAAAGTTTCATTTTCAGCTTGCCTCAGTTATCTAGTGTAATTCAGTACTTTAGGCATAAAGTACTCCTTATGAGAAGCATCCCCATGTCAGCAGATACTGAGAGCAGACTTTTTTTCTTAATTATATGGCTAATATTTATTGCCCATTCCATAAAGAACAAAGGATAAGCTCAACACATGATAAACCACTTGACAATAAGTCTTTTTTTATCAAGTCAGGAAAATAATTACTGAGCTGCTAAAACAGTTTTAAGAGAAAAGAGTGCAGGTTCTAAGCAAAAATGTAGTTGTTCATGGTTATCATGTAATCCTCACTTACATGCCTAAGCAAGGATGTAGTTACCCACTGTTAGGTATCACCTAACATGCCCAATTATTCTTAACCTCCTTTTCAATCCCACATAAGTCGTTTCTCTGAATTCCTAACCTTTCAATTCTACCAAACCTAAACCTAAATTCAATCCAACTACAGACATTAAATTTTCTAGGTTGCCAAGGCCCCTAGTGTTAATGGTCTAGATAGCCTTGAGATAATTACCAAGTTTATATAACATCAGTTAATAAAATAAATGGACACAAGAATTCTCTCACCCAGTGTAGGTTAATAATTATTTACCACCTGGCTTAGCAAATCTGGGGAAATGGAAACGTATTTTACTAGGAGTATCTGTTAGTTTCCCAAGAAAAACTCAGAAAAGAGCATTTTTTAAATTGAAGTGCCCGTAAAACTAAATATAAACTAACGTAGTATTTATAATTTTAAGTCACCTGAAGCATGCCCCCCCTGATTCTGTGGCATTCTTTGGAAGAGATCGTGATTGTATTCATAATATCTGTAGTCTTCATGTACACGATCTCCAAGTGGCCGCCTTCTCTGACCATCAAAAAAATTATCTGAATAATAATATCGGGAACTAGAGTCTCCATTTTCAACAGCAAAATTAACTTCAGTTAAAAATGACTGAGAAGAGCCATATTCCCTAGGGACATCTGCTAGACTCCTGGCAAGATAAGAGGGCGCAGATAATCTGTTGCTTTCTCTTCTTATTATTTCATGAGGTGTTCTTTGAATTGGAGTTCTAAGGAAACTCTGGTTTCTTGAAACTACTCCATCTCCAGAAGCTGAAAAGGCATTAGGGCTTGAATCTGGAAGACAGATATCAGTTCGTCTTGGAATTGTTGGACCGTGCCGGATAAATGAAGGCATGAGATCTATGATAAAATAAAGAATAAAATTACCATCTCAACAAGTAATAAATGTATTTTTCAAAAGCTGTTGGCAAACATCTATCACCCCCGAAATGCAAAATTTCAATGAACTTCAGAAAACATAAATTTAATTTTTATTTTAGACAGTACTTGGGTATTTTAAAATTAAGGCTGATTAATATTTTCCCACTCAAATGAATACATACTTTGTATGGATGTGCGATAGGTAAGCTCAGCCAAAATCAAATGTATTTAGTATACCACCATACTTAACACGGCAAAATGCCAATAAACAAATATGAAACATATTGAACAAAATAACTCATGAATATATGTGCAAAACAGGAAACATCTAACTATACAAAGTTACCAGCAACATTTATATAAGAGTATAGTTTGTTTTGGTGTTTTTCACTTAATTTTAGAAACTACAAGAATTCCTTCTTCGAACAAACATAATTTCTAAGATGAAACAGAACATAAGGCTACTCCCAAACATGTAAAGATGGATTCCTTAAAAAAAGATTTTGAATTATTAACCCAGTCTTCCTACTCTTGAATTACCTAGAACTAGGAGAGTAATCAAAAGCTGGAAAGCCAAAATTTTAGCTATTAAGATTTTAAAAGAGGCTCATTTCAAAGAAATACACACTTGTTGAATCTGTTCAAATTCACCACTTCTGAACTTATGGTTCCTTCAAGAACAAACAATTATAATTCAAAACAGAAGATAACCCTAGAACAATGGCTTTCAGGATATAGTACTTCTTAATACAGAATTTAAAAATAGCTTAGACATTCCTAGTTAGAAAGCAAATATCTTTAATACACGAAAAAAACTAAATTTGGAGACCATTATGCAAACTTATTAGAGGGCATTCAAATTAATAAGCTTCAGACAGAAAGAAATTGTCTGAATAAGCTCAACACTTCATGAAACGAAAACGAAAACAAAAAGGTGTGCCAAACATATTTCACTGCTTAATGTTTAGTAAACTATCTGCAGCAAATGCAAGCTATCATTTAAAAACTTAGCCAAAAACCCAAGAGCATGTGTACTGAAAGGCAAGCTTTTAAAGAAGGTTTTACAATCAAGTCTCTGGTTACTGATGCAGCCCATCTGATTAATTTTGTTCCATCAGAAAGCATTGCAAACACAATAAATCGAGAAGGGTGACGATGTGGTTTTAATAGGAAAATATGCTTTTCATCCCTTTCTACGTGATCCTGGGCAAGTACTAGGAGCCTCTATGAACAACTTTCCCAATTATATAATGAGGTAATGCCTAAGCTACAAGGTTATTAGAACCTTCCAAGACAAGGGGCTCAGCACACAGAATGAGTACCAAAATGTTAGTGCCTTAACTCACAAACGCCCGGAACAAGCAAGCAAGAATTAAAAATTCAAAAGATTCGGCTCAAAAATCAGAATCAAATACTTAAACAGAGAAAAACGGTTAAACATCCTATTAAAGTTTAAAAAATACTTTCTGGTGATTTCTCTAAAACACGATAGAAATCATTTTAAGCTACTTTGCCTTTTTTGGAGTTTGAAAGGTGTCTTTAATTAAAGCACAGATAAAAGAGCCAAATACAAATGATTTTTGTTGGCTCCTCTGCTCTGAGATCTAAGTGATGAGGCTTTGGTTAGCAGCTACAATAAACACGGTCGGCTCTTCACCTTCTCATCTCTGCATCCAGCAGCAGGACTAATGAATTCTGCCTCAGAGTTTGCACAACTTCCAGCACGGGTGAGTGAAACCCACAATGTTTGCAAACACAAGACACATCTCGACGTAGAACGTGTCCCAGTCTAACCGCTTTTATACTTCTACAGCGTCAGGGTACCAAATTTTAAGTATTTTCTAAAGAGTATCTTTCTTCAGTAATCAAAACCAAACTCTACCAGGATGGGGAGTTGCCATTCTTAAGGGGCTCCTCCCAAAGAGGGGGGAAAAAAAAGACCGAACCAAAGTTTCTTGTTTTTTTATCTTTTCTAGGCTTTCATGCAAAGAACACTTCACACACAAGAAAATTAAAAACACGGAGGCCAACAAGAATGAGAAGTCGCGGGGAAACCCGCGGGGTTCTAACGAGACACATGGGGCGCCCCTGCCCGGGTCCCCGCAGCCCGCCCGGGCCAGGTGTGGGTGCGCCCCGCCCGACACTCACTCCGCAGCAGAGGCGACGTCTCCTTTTTCACGTACTTCCCCTGCACCTCGGCCGGCTTGGACACTTCGTTTTTGGTTTTCTTTCGGGACAGCATCCTTCCAGACAAACCCCGAGGCCGAGCCAAGCAGCCTCCCTAGAGCTCCGCGCTGGGTCCCGGCCGTCTCCGCCGCCACCTCCGCCGGCGCCGCCGCCTCCTTCCCACCCGAGCCGCCGCCGCCGCCGCCGCCTCTCCGCAGCCCGGGGTCGCCTGCAGGGATTGCCGCATGTTCGGGGCGCTAACCGCGCCGGCCGCCACTCAGCCGCATATCAGTTCC
>PVKH010030308.1:0-12510 GCA_004027955.1 Chaetophractus vellerosus | reverse complement strand
GGCGACACGCTGGGCGAGGCATTGAGAACTTTGGTGAATGTCTTTCCACTCTCTGATTTCAAAATCTGGAGGTTTACAACTGCCCCGGTGTGCACAGCCTTAGGTCTGCCTTCCTGCCAGCTCCCTGCCGTTTCCACTGTGTTTCCACCACATTTACCTGCCACCCCCCCTACCCCCCAGCATTTTGGCAACCATGAGTAGTTCTGGAGCAATATCATTCCTCTAATGCCCAAGAACTGAGAACCACTGTTTTTGGTTTGGAGTCTGCTGATTTTAAAGGCCAAGTGCCCTGAGTCCTGTGGACCACTTCCTTATTTGGCTGCTCCCTCCACTATTGCTTAGCTGAGTCCCAGTCCTTCATTGCAGAATCTCAGAGGCAGTGTGATCCTAACTTGGTCCAGTTCCTTTTGTTCCAGGCTGATTTTTTAGGGAGTTAGGTGGATTCAGAGGCCAAGACTTTATTGTACAGGCAGAAGGCATTTCTACACTTGAGTTTCTCTGCAGAAGGCATTTCTACACTCATGCTTTGTGTGGCTCAGCAATTTTTAAGTCTCAGTTCCTATGTGTCACATTTCCTCTCCTTAAAGCCTCCTTTGCCACTCCGTTGGAACTCAGTAAAACTCATAAAAGAGCAGAGAATGAAATGAACTCCTAAATCAGGGGTGGGTAGAGAGAGAGTCAATATTGCAGGGCTTGCAGGTTGGATGGTCCCTGCTGCACCTACTCAACTCTGCTGGTGTAGCAGGAAAGCAGCCATAGACACATGTAAATGAAGAGCCGTGACTGTGTTCCAATAAAGCTTTATTTACAGAAGCAGGGGGCGGGCCAGATTTGTGGTAGGATTGGTACCAGGAAGGAAGTGTGGATTCTCTGAGCCCACTCAGTTGACCTAGAGCCACACTTCCATATCCAGGAACTCTTTTCCAGGGTCTCTTGACTCTGTTTCCTCTTCCCCATAGTGATGTTGGCCATTTTATCTCAGGCCACAATCTTCTCACCTGGATTATTCAGGAGCCTCCCACCTTGCCTTCCATCTCCATCCTCTAATCTGTCATTGAGGCCCCTGTCATCTCTTCATTTGTTTATCCAATAGATAGATTTGTTTATCCAATAGTAGAGTTCCTACTGCAAGATGGGCCACCATTGTGCTAACTGCTATGGATCAAAGGCAAACAAAAGGACCTGGCCTTTACCTTTATGGAGCTTAAAGTATAGTGAGAAATGTAAAGTAAACGAGCTATTATATGCTTGTAAAATGTAGCACATGTATGAAATTGACAATTCTTGTGTATGCTATAAAACATAGAGGGCAATGAAGATCTTTGTGAAAGAAAAGTAAATGCCAATTCTGAGCAATTTATCTGTTTCCAATACACAAATGGACAGACAAAGAAAAAACATTTTCATTGCCAGAGGGGAAATTGGGAGGGAAACATGAGTCACAGGCTCTCTACAGCTCAGTAAACCTTCAGGACATACTCTGTTCCATTTCAAAGTCTGAGAGTCATTCTTAAGATGATGGTTTCTTCTCATCCTTGGGGCTTCTAGGGGGCCCCACCCTTTTCACAGGCTTGCCCATGGCCATTCTCTTGGTTCCAACCTCATCAAGCATCTGGGTGGTGACCAAGCTCCAGACCTCACCCTCCAAGAGCATTGGGGTGATTGCCACACTTTACCCAGTCTTTGAGTTAGAGTCTTAAGCCCCCTAGTACAGTGAGGTGAAGGCAACATCCTCCCTAAACTCTGGCATAAAGGTCCAACCCTCTCAGAGCAACGAGTTGTTGACCTGGCTACCCCTAATCCATGGGGGACAGGCCTGCCCCTCTCAGACCTATGGGGCTTCAACCTCAACCTCCCTAATCCTTGGGGAAGGTGCTCCACCCTCTCTGCACCCTGGGGCAGCAAAACTCTCCCTGAACATTGGGTGGGAACATTCACCTTCTTCAACTGCTGGGGCAAACTTACCCTCTCTGTACACATGGGTGAGGCTCCTCTCTTGGCCCAAGGTGATGTCTTAATTCCAGATCTCAGCTTCCATGGTTTTCCTCTTGAAGTCGTTTCCCCTCAATCTCTCCCTTCCATGTCCCTTTAATTCCAGGCTGACAGTGGTTTTGTTCATACAGCTCTCTCAAAAAGTTTGTTGCTATAGCATGCAGGAAGCAGGGGTCTAAGCCATCAGACAGTAAGACTTTCCACAAGTCTTTTCTGGATAACTGCATTTTAAATCCTGATTTACAGGTTGCAACTTTAGTTAAGTCCTCAAATGGGGCACTATTGTTTGGGGGCTTGATTTCCAGAGACTTGGAAGTTCCAAAATCAGTTTCTGTTTTCTTTGAGCCTAACCATTCATTTCTCAGCTTCTCTCTCTCATCTAACATTTTACTATAAGCTGCAAGGAGAAGCCGAGCTGCAGTCTCTGAGTTTACTTTGGAAAGTTCTTCAGCTAAATGCCCAGGCTCACCATTTTCAAATACTGCCTTCCATAAAACACCAGGAGTTAATCTTGCTAAGTTCTCTGCAACTTTAAAACACAGATCGCCTTTCCTCCATTTTCAAATAATAGTTTCATCATTTATTTCTAAGGCCTCCTAAAAAGTCTCTTTAGAGTCCATATTACTATCAACGGTCTCTTCAAAGCACTATACTTATTTTCTACCAAGCATCTCACAGTTCCTCCAAAAAACACCCCTTACCCATTTATAAAACTGTTCCAGCATTTTGGTAATTGCAAAAGCATGACCCCACTCTCTGGTACCAAATTCTGTATTAGTCAGCCAAAGGGTGCTGTTGCAAAATACCAGAAATCTGTTGGCTTTTATAAAGCGTATTTATTTGGGGTAGAAGCTTACAGTTACCAGGCCATAAAGCATAAGTTTCTTCCTTCACCAAAGTCTGTTGCCACGTGTTAGAGCAAGATGGCTGCTTATGTCTGCAAGGGTTCCTGGGTTCCTCTCTTTCTGGAGCTAGTTTCTCTCTGGGCTCAGTTCCTTTGCTGTCTCCACCAGGCCAGCTGTAGACTATCAGGCATATGGCTCGTCTCACTTCCTGGAGCCTCTGCTCTGTCCAGTTGAGCCTTCTTTCATTCCTCATGTATCTGGTTCTTTATGTGTTTACTTACCAGGCTCTGGGATCAAAACCCCAAACTCCCTTCTCTGTGGTGTGGTTTCTCTGTGAGTCCCCACCTTCCAAGGGGGTGGGGACTCAATGTCCTACTGATGTGGCCCAATCAAAGCCTCAATCATTATTTAGTCAAGTAAAAGTAAAACCTCTGAATCCAATATAATCTCATATGCCCAGAGGAACAAACCAGTTTACAAACATAATCCAATATCTATTTATGGAATTCATAACCGATATCAAATTGCTATAGAGGTGTCTTGAGCTTCTCACACTCCCCACATCTCCAAGCTCTTCCCTTCCTCCTTGTGCCTACTCACACTCTTCCCTGTGTTTGGGAATCTCTTCCTTTCTCTTTTTGCCTGCCATGCTCCCACTCATCTTCCAAGATCCAGCATGGAGAGTTGCTTACATTCCCTTCTCCATACCAGAGGCATTTCAGCTATTCTTTCGTCAATCTGTCTTTTTAATTCTACATTTACGGTTTTCCTTTTGTTCCCTTTCTTTTCCTTTTAACATCTTGGTGTCCCAGTTTGATTCTCCCCAAAGCTTCCCAGAATGATGCTCCTTGGTTTCATATTTCCATGTTGTAGATGCGGGAAGTGGGGCATGACTAGAGGAAGGGAGCATGGGCCGTATCTAACAGCATCCCACTTCCTCTTCATCCCACTAAGTACCATTCTGTGCAGGCATCGTGGTGAGCCTCTTTGCCTTCATGTGTGCAACATGAAATTCTTTTCAGCTTCTCTCTGGTAGGGAAAAAATGTACTTCTAAAGAGCATCAAGGGAATATGGGGAAACCACCATTTGGTGTATCTGATAGTGAAAATGAAGGCTATAAGGTTTTCAAATGATCTTGCTTTTCCAGCGGGGTGCATAATTATTACTTAGGGGTTGATGGAGCTGCTTATAGGAGACTCGGATAAACCCACAGCTCACACTAGCCATGTGAGCCTGAGGACAGGGGCTTCCCATTTAAGCACTAGATAATGCCTTCTCCCTGAGCTGGGTGTATGGATTAAATATAAATAGGAAACATAAAGCAGCTCCAATCCAATCCTAGACTTGTAGTAGCTCAGTGAAGGTAGTTTCTTCCCACCCTCTTCACCCTCCTTAGAAATACACGTTTTAGGCAAAGGGCAAATCTGTAATTCAAAACTACAATGGATTAGGATGATTACGTGGATTTTTGGATCACAATTAGTTTTTAGTTCATTCTGATGACTTGAGTGTAAGTGAAGCCAGAACTTTTTGACTACATAGCTGATGATGTGCATGAGGCTTTAAAATATAAATCAGAGTATGTTCTCGTTTTTTTTTTTTTTGTATTTGCGGGATTTTGTAGCTCAAACCATTGTGGAAGGGAGACCCTGTGAATCCAGGCTTAAATATAGGTCCCTTTCATGGGTGTGGTGCCAATGGCTTGTCCCAGTCACTTGTTCTTTCAGTGTACATTTACTGAGCACCTACTGTGTGCCAGAATAATAGTTAGCCCTCACATACTCTTCTGAGTCGATGCTTTGTTTTCTCCACTTTACACATAGAGAAATCCAGGCTCCGAGAATGACACAGAAGAACAAGAGGCTTCTAAGTAGTGGAGGGGCTTGTGGAGTTCAGAGCCTGTGCCCATAGCACCATTCTTGGCCTCCTCAACTGTTCTGGTAACGCTCGGCTCTGTAATAGATGTCTTCACTGTGGACTATACTTTAGGCCAGATGAGTAGATCCAATATCTTCATAACGGTGACACTGCCTTGGTTGGTTTCCTCTCTTTTTCTATTATTTTATTCACCCATCCATCTGCCCATCTATCTACCTGTTAATCCATTTGCAAGGAGTATCATGCCAGATGAGAAAAAGCAGACCAGAATTTACAAGTAGTCCATCTTGTGGACTTACATCTTTCTCTCTAATTCACTGGCCTCATCTGTAAAGAAGGGGTCATTATTGTAACTAGCGCTCATATTTGTAATGTGGATTAAATTTAAAACTCTCAGAACAGTGACTTGAACTTTGTAATTATGATGATGATTTAAATTACATTATACTTCATTTCACATACTTGACTGCAGTCTTAAGACATGCTCTCAGACTACCTTCTTGGAATTTAAAGAATATGAAACCATGGTTAGTTTGGACCTTAATGACTTTGAAATCGGTGCAGTTGTTCAGATGAATGTCCTACAGTAGTTTACTCTTTTTCTATCCATGGTGAAAGAATTTGCTGAGCAAACAGGGAGACAACTTCTTGTGGATATATTTAACCTCTAAAGCACATTGAAAGCCCACAAAATCGTATTTGTTAGATTCAAAACAGTCTTATTTCTACATTGAGATAGATTCCTCAAGGACCTCCTTTCTCTGAAGGTCACACGATTACTTCTAGTTCCCACAGTTAAACTCTGAATGGTTTGGACAAATCTTTCAATGAATCTGAGCATCTGTTCTTTCATTTATGACCATTTCAATACTCATCTGGTTTCTTAAAATTTTAAATTTATTTAAGATTATTTATTTATGCAACACGTTTATTGGATGTGTAGTGCATGCTAAACCCAGTGTTGAGGGTTAATGAACAATGGTGAGAAAGAGCAGGCAAATTTCTTGTTCTTCTGGATTCTACAGTGTCACGGGAGAACACAGGCTAAATATACACGGGGCCTTTAGCAGAGTACGTGGCACACACTATTGCTACCATCCCGACTCCATGGTGCTAAAATAGCCTCCCAGCAAGACTCCTCTAAATGAGCTAAAAATAAATGGAGGGAAGATGCTGGAATTGGTCAGCCATTCTGTAACCCTCTTCAGCGGCACTAAGTTATAAACCCCTTGAAGCAGTCATTCAGGGGAGGTATTTAGGGCAGTCATTTACAATTTGATGGATGAAGGAGAAAGTGGGACACTGAAGCATGGCTGTGCTCCAGTGATCTACTTTACCTCTGGCAGCGTCCATGTCTTAACCTGGAGAACTGGCCTTTGAAGAGAACCTTGGCTAACTGAATGTCTTAAATATTTAGGTTGCTTGTGGCAAAGGAATTTTCAAAATTATTAATTTCCATTTTTCAAGTAGTGTACTTAAAAGGAGCTCTTGTGTAATTACCTTCCCTTTCTCCTGCCTGAGCAGAATTATTCACTTCTGCTATCTGCCTGGGCTAACTCAATGCACACCCTAGCCCTGAGATTCAGGACACATGACTTCCAGACATTACTCACTCAGCTGCATGACTTGGGGGTAAAACCATTTACCTTCCCTGGGAACCAGATTTTTCTTTAGTGAAATGAGGAGAGTGAGATGTTGGCAAGAGTGCAGGGAGTGCCTCATACTTTATGTGGATTATCTAATTTAATTTGCACCTCACCTGATGAAGTCAGTACTGTTATTATCTCCACTGTTCAGATATCAAACCAGAGGTCATACGGTTTCAGTAAGTTGGCAGATCTGGTGCTGGGAGCCGAATCTGGGCAGTCTGGCTCCAGAGGCTGCTCTGTGGACCAGCACAAACCACTGCTTCCCAGAATGGAGCCCTGAGGAGCCCACAGACCCTGCTCATCCCGTGGGGTGACCTTGAATGTAGACCCCACCCCTTAGTCTGGCTTCTGCTAATTTCCTGGATGTATCTTCACTCTCTCGTTCATTGAGTAAATCCAAAACCTCCAAGGGGAAGCTCCTTTGGTTTGTGGAGCTGAGGGTGCCTAGAAATAACAGGAAATTAGTTCATCCTCTTACATAATGAAGTGTATCATTTTGCCTGTTTTGATTTTTTCCCCTGTACCTAAATGGTAGAAGAGGGATAGGGTAGGCAAGGATTAATTAAGGTGCCCACAATAAATATTCATGTGTATGTAAATAGGTATTTGGAACACTGAATATTTGTTGAGAGCTTTTCAGCAGTATCCCAGAACAAACATCAGTCCCTTATGTGGAGTTTTCATGCAAGCAATTCTAAATGTGGGCAAAGAAGGTTTAACGACAGGCCTTGGTATTATGGAGATGAAGATCAGACCTGAGAGTTTCTTCATTTCTTGTGTGGCAGACTTGCATCTTGCCTCTGGCTCATTTATAAGTTCTGAGTGGGTCTTTATGGGGGCCAGCTTCCAAAGTGATCCTTACCTCCTTGAATTCATGCTCTTTCACGGTCCCCTCCCACATCAACCTCTGTAACTGTTTTAGTTTGCTAAAGGCTGCCAATGCAATTGTATTAGTCAGCCAAAAGGGGTGCTGAGGCAAAGTACCAGAAATTTTTTTGGGTAGAAGCTTACAGTCACAAGGCTCTAAAGAGTCCAACTCAAGGTACCATAAGAGGTAATTTCTCACCAAACTCTGTTGCCACGTGTTGAACCAAATGGCAGGCTATGTCTGCGAGGGTTCAGACTTCCTTCTTCCTCGTAAGGCTCTGTGGTTCCAGCTTCTTCCTATCTCAGCTGTAGGCTGGCATAAGGCTTCTCTCTCTTCCCAGGGCTCATTTCTTTACAGGGCCAGCTGCTCTGTTCTCTTCACAAAACTGTAACTATCAGGTGAACTGTAAACTATCAGGCTCATCTCTCTTCCTGGGCTGCAGGATCCTCTGTGTATCTTCTCTGTGTATCTACTTCCGTGTGGGAGTCTGTTTTATCAGCCCACCAAGGGGGCTGGGACTCAACGCTGAGTCGCACTTTAATGACATGGTTGAATCAAAGTCCTAATCTTGATTTAATAAAGTAAAAGTGAAACCTCTGAATTTAATACAATCAAAGCGGTTTTATACCCAGAGGAACAGACCAGTTCATAAACATAATCAATATCTCTTTTTGGAATTCATAAATAATATCAAACGGCCACAGCAATATACCAGAAATGTGTTGGCTTCTACGATGGGATCTATTAACTTACAAGCTTACAGTTCCAAGGCTGGGAAAAATGCACAAATCAAGGCATCAGGCAAAGCTTTTTCCCTGAAGGTCAACTGGCCAGTGATCCTAGACTTCTGCCACGTGGGCACAGCGGCTCAGTGTGTCTCTGCCTTCTCCTCCTGGCTCACTTTCTCCCCAAGCTCAGCTGTGGGTGATCAGGCACACAGTGGCATCAGTTTGTCTCCCCCTCTCCTATGGGCCTTGTGGTTAGTTCTGCTTTGGGCTGCCCCACCTGTGGCTTTTCTGTTTCCTGGATTCACTGATTTCAACTTCTGGAGGCTTCTCTGTCTCTGCTGCCTTCTGTATCATGGCTCTTTATTCCTTAGTTTATGAAGGATTCCAGTAAGAGGATTAAGACCCACCCTGGGTCATGCCCTACTGAAGTGATCTAATCAAAAGGAAGGTCCTTTAACAGAATCTAATCAAAAGCTTCTATCTATAATAGGTTTACACGCACAGGAATGGATTAGCTTTAGGAACAAGATTTTCTGGTATCTACCCAGCTTCAAACTGTCACAGTAACCAAATAGGTTATTGTGGAAATAATAGAGTTTGACTTTTGAGGGTAGGTCATAAAAAGCATTGCTGCTTCCTTCTTGCTCTCTTGGATCATTTTCTGTGGGCAAACCAGTTGCCATGTTATGGAGACTCAAGAAATCCTGTGGAGAGGCCCGTGGGTAAAACCTGAGGCCCCTCCCAACAGCAGGCAGGACCTTGCTAGCTGTACAAGGGAGCCGTGCTGGGAGCAGAAGCTCCAGCCCCAGCGGAGCTTTCTGATGACAGCAGTCTGGACTGGCATCTTGACTGCAGCCTCACAGGAGCCCTGAGCCAGAACTGTCCAGGTCAGCTGCGCCTGCATTCCTGGTCCTCAGAAACTGAGAGACAGTAAGTGTCCATTGATTTTAAACCTCTGAATCTTGGGATAATTTGTTGCACAACATAGATAATTAATACAGTCCTATTCACTATAGTAATTGAAAAATAGACCAAATGGATTTTTATTTAGAAGATGGGAACCAACATGGCCTCTCTGTCTCTTGGTTGTGGACACATTCTACCTTCCTGGGTTTTCCATCCTTCTTCCTTAAACTATGGGCTATGTTTTTCTCTATTTGAAATTAAGATTGGATGGATGAAATAAGAAATTGTTTTTGATTATAATAGAATTCATATTGTTTTTGCAATTGTTATCAACCTATGAAGGGATAGTGGCATATTGAGATTATTTATGAATTCCAAAAAGAGAAATTATGTTTGTAAACTGGTCTTTTCCTCTGGGCATGCTATCCTTTGATTGTATTAGGTTCAACTGAGATGTCATTGAATAAATTATGTTAAGATTAGGGCTTTGATTCGACCATGTCATTTGGAATGTAACTCAGTTTAAGTCTTTTCTCCTTCATGGGCTGTATAAATGCACACTCACTCAAGAAGACAACACAGAAGAAGATACAGAAGAAGAAGAAGAAGAGAAAACTTTGTCAGTTTTGTTCCTGGAACCCCAGAGAGAGATGAGCCATTCACCTGATAGTTTGCAGCTGAAAAGAATGGAGCCTTAAGGGGAAGAAGGAAGGAGAGACCAGGCAGAGGTCCCCTGCCATCTTGTTTCAACATGTGGCAACAGTGAGGAAGTAGCCTTGAGTTGGACTCTTTAGGGCCTTGTAACTGTAAACTTTTACCCCAAATAAATACTCTTATTAAAGCAAACTGATTTCTGGTACTTTGCATCAGCACCCATTTGGCTGACTAATACAGGGATAATACTTAATAGCATAATTTTTATATTTAAATGCAATTTGTATTCATTGTAAAAATTATGAAGAATGCAAAAGAGAATGAAGAAGAAAATAAGGAGCTGTGTCATTATTTTCCTGAAGTCTTAAACTTCAGAGACTGTTCCAGAATGTCCTGAACCCTAACACATTCGTGTGTTTTTCCATCTATTTGTTCGTCCATCCATCTCTCCATCCTTTCACCATATATTTTTGGATATTTAATTATGTCACACACTGTTAGAGATGCTTGGGATAGAATGATGAAAGCACAATTTCTCTGCCCCTGGACAAACAGTATCCTATAGAGAAAGTTGAGAAGAGTCATTAGAAGTTAAGTAAGAGTGTTCAAAGTCAAATGATCTATTCCAATTGATGAAGAAGGGATTGCCCTTTGACTGAACATCCCAGACTTCTGTGTTGCTATGACTTCTTACCATTCAAAGTGCTTCTAGGAAATTCTGATGCATCCAGAGTTCAGGTCCTTGCTCCTAATGACTACAGTGACTCGGTCTTGGCTGCTACTGTTCCTTCTTTTTCATCTTTTCAGACCTTCTCCAAGGTTGCTTCAGCAAATATGCTTCTTGCTGTCCTCATACTCCATCTTTAATGTAGTATAATCCAAGAACCTTACCTCCTGTCTGTATGTTATGGGGTATGGAAGGCCATTTGGTTCAGTCAATGTTCTTTTTTTGCGAGCATCACAAACACACTCTCACTGTCTTAAGCAAAAAGGGAAGATTTGGAAGGATATTGGAAGTTTCTGAATTAGCATGATGATAGAGAATCAGTCCAGAAAATGGGCAGAAGCCAAGGGAGTGCCTGATACTAAGGGGCAGGGTCTATGACCAGTGTCACTTGTGGGACCAGTAGGGTCCACGGGCAGCTCTGAGCTCCTTGTTGGGAGCAGTGCAGCATGGTGGTCCACAGAGCAATCTCTGGACCTAGACTGCCTGGCTTTGGCTCCAAGCACTCTACACGTTAGTTTTGTGATATTTACCAAATTATTCAAATAGTATTGGCCTCATTTTCAGTATCTGTCCATTGGAGATAACAATAGTACCTAGTATTGCATCAGGGGAGGTACAAATTAAATTATATAATCCACATAAAAGTGCTTAACACAGTGTTTAATGCATAAGAAGCACTCAACAAAGGTCAGCTGTTGCTGTCAGTATCTTCTCATCACCTCTTCAAGACTGAGGACAGCTAAGTGAACTGATATCAGCTTTTGCTAATTAGGAAGAAATAAGATCTTCTTCATTAGGGTGGTTACTGATTCCAAGACTTTGAACAGTAGAGAAATTTCCAAAAGGGATATTGGGGTGGAAGCAGGATTCATAGCAGCCTCTAAATGACAAAGGTACAATATAGTCCACATCCTTTGTTTGAGTTTGCTAAAGGCTGCCAAGGCAATACATAAAAAATGTGTTGGTTTTTACAATGGGGATTTATTATCTCAAAGCTTACAGTTCCGAGGATGAGAAAAATGGCAAATCAAGGCATCATCAGGAGATGCTTTCTCCCTGAGCGGTGGTGTAGGTGAGCAGGCACAGGGCAGGGCACAATGGCGGCACCTGCCAGTCTTTGCCTTCTCCTTCAGGCCCCATTGCTCCAGCTTCTGGCTGCCTCCAGCTTCCTTTCTGCTCCTGTGGCTTTCCCTCTCCCGTGTCCCATTGATTTCACCTTCTGGCTTCCACGGCTTCCTCTCTCAGCTCTAGGAGTTTTTCTCTGTCTCTGCAGCCTTCTTTCTCTGTATATTTACCTCACGTATAAAGGACCCCAGTAAGAGGAATAAGACCCACCGTGGGTCATGCCCTACTGATCTCATCAAAAGGAAGGTCCTACCTACAATAGGTTCACACCCACAAGAATGGATTAACTTATAAACATAATTTTCTAGTGCCCACAAAAGACTCAAACTACCACATCCTTGGTTGCCAATATCTTCTTTCCATATCTTTAAAAAAGATGCTTTTGCCAGTGTAGCTTTGCTTTCCTTTATTCATTAAGGAATGCACAAAGCCCTTCCTAAACCTTATGGTGTATGGTGGGGTTGGGTTGGATGATGGAAGATCAGGCTGGTAAGGTAGGTTGTGTAGGGCACCAGTAAGTTAGGTAGGTCAAAATTAGCCTTGAGGGGGCGGATGTGGCTCAAATGATTGGGTGTCCATCTCCCATGTGGAGGGCCCTGGGACCTCCTGGTAAAATAAAGAAAAATGTAGAAGGTGTGCAGGCTGCCAGGCTCCACGTGTGGGTGCGCCGCATGCAGCAAGATGATGACGTGACAGGAGAGTAACACAAGGGAGAGCCAAGACAAGGGAGAGCCAAGATGAGATGTGCGGAAAAACCAGGAACTAAGGTGGGGCAGGTGGCAGAACGCCTCTCTCCCACATTGGTGGTTCCCAGCATCAAATCCCGGTAAAGACAGGAGGAGAAGGATGAGAAGAGAGGGCAAGAAATGGACACAGAGAATTTCCACACAGAAACGGGAGGAGGGCATTAAAAATGGATAAAAAGTAAATAAATAAATGAATCTTAAAAAAATAAATTAGTCTTGAAAAATTGGGACCTTATACTATAAGCATTAGGGACTCACTGGAGGGATGTTTTAAACAAAAGAGTGAGATTATCATATTTTCACTCTTGAAAAAATCCTTAGGACTCATTAGAAGGGAATGGGAAAGAGACAGTGAGACTGGTTGGAAGGGGGCAGTTGTAATAATATAGGC